>JAHZNC010002184.1:0-39984 GCA_027744095.1 Zhuqinia jingwanae | reverse complement strand
TAGTAATTCAATTATATCAGTCACAACTGACAACAAGTATTTGTTCATATTTATAGCGTAAAATAAAACCAACAAAGCAACAAACGTTTTTGTCTAATGTTTTAATGCAGACAATGCATGTAAAGAAAAATAATGCAAGTCATGTATTGAAAATTCGAATGTATATAACGGCGTTATAATTTACATATTATGCCATTATCACCAAAGATATGTTCCTTTATTCTACAAAAAAAAACATGTATGCATAATATTTATGCTAAAATGATAATATAAATGATATCTGTATAAAGTTAGATCAATACAAGTTCAAAATTCAAAACCACTTTCAAGTTATCGTATTGACAACCTAACTGAAAACTTTTCAGTGAAAAGCACCTCTTACATGTAAACTAGCAGTTTCAAATAAATTAGGTAAAAAAGTGTATCGCTTGACATGTTTTTTTGTTCATGTCCGTCCACCCTTGTCCAACAAAAATGTCTCATGTTTCATTCAATTCGCATTCAAAATTGCGTTGATAACTTTTATATTATTATTATTATTATTATTCATATCCCTTCCCCACATGAGTTAATTCTTTTTATCCTGCTGCAGGTAATAATGATCAGTAGAATTATGAATGCATGGGGATGATGATGATGATTATAAGATGGATATGCGCATATTGTACATATACACGATTAGGAGCTAAAGCTTTACACGAAGAACTCTGAACGCTTAATGTGGAAGGTTCACTTATTTTTTTATCCATGTTCTTTCGTTTTCTCGTTAAAAAACTACACCAAAAAAAGCCTAAAAAGCAATGTTAAAGAGGGACATCAGTGGTATATACTGTGAATATTAACATTCCATGAACAACACTTCATCATGAGAATTTTCCCCATCAGGCCCATAAACATGATCTTTTAAGAGACCAATATTATTATAGTGAAAGGAAGAACATTGTATAATAAAAAAAATCCATAGAGTTTTGAAAATGAAAGAGGTTTTTTCACGCTACAGCAGAGAGAGAGAAAAAAAATATATAAGGAAGGGAGGAATGAAATGCATAATGTAAACAGTCTAAAACAAACTGCATAGCCGAGTAAGTTTAATTTACGTGCCTACTCTAAAAGCAACAGAGCAGAGGAATAAGAAGCTCCGTTAAAAATATATACTCTTTCACCCTTTTCCTCCTTGTTATCCCCTCTCTCTCGTTTACTTTGGTACAGAAAAAAAAGCAATGAAAAGATGAAATGTACACTTTTTTTCTTGCAAACATAAACCCGTCACATCGAAATCCGGAAAAGCGCTCATTAAAAGATTTTGTTTCACTTTTGTTCACAGTTATACACAGGGCATCCATGTAAAAAAAAGAGTAGAACGTTCTTGAGTGTGCACCATCCTCTACCAACGCGGACCCTAATAAAGCATAATAATAATAATAAGTATGCATTCATTCATAACATGTCAACTCCCTCATCGCTACTTACGACTTTTGGAATCACATTATTCTCTCCTTCTCATTTTCTCTGTGTATAGAGCTCCATGAAAATTAAAAAGGTAAAATAGCAGGTAGCAAAAGAAAAAGTATAACCTTTCATTGCATACCTACACCGCATTTCCCCTCTCCTGTCACCCTCTTCATATTTTTGACCAGACGATTCGTCCTCATAAATGCTTTCACAATTTTTTTTGGAGCACTTATGTCTGAGCATCACTACTCGAGCAAGGATGAAAACATGCATACATCAAATAAAAAATCTTTCTTAATCGTTGGAAGCATCGTCACAAGAATGTGGCCTTGTCTATGATGATACACAATGGCAATTAAAATGTACTAAAATAAATATATCTTGAAAGGAAAGGGAACCGCTAAACATTTCTAACATTCCATCATGTCAACTTACTTAAGTAAAGATTATCCTTGTCATAAATGACATTAAATGGCATGGCTTTTAAGTATGTACAAGACATAAAATGTACATTAAAATAACTGCATATTTAAAAAAAAAATATATATATTCAATGCCATGTAAAAATCATTTTGATTATTTCGATGGTCATTTTCCCCTTCTTTGGACTTGTGTAAATAATATCTACTTTACAAAAGTGCTTAAAAATGTTCATGTTTATGAATGAAATTCTTTCTTGTCCTTTTTGTGCTGCACGCACGCACACACCCATTTACACACACACAGTTACATACAGGGTCCAAAATGGTTGTGAAAGTTGGCAGTTTGTATAAAAGCCACATCCTACTTCTGAAATTTTTCCACACTTTTCCTTGCATACAAGTAAGTATGTGTGGTGTCATGTTGGATAAGCATACAAGTTACTACTACGATGATGTATGTATATAAACGACGAACAACTTGGAGAAAAAAGGACATTGAAGGATTTTTTTTAAAGAGTAGTGTTCCTTCTTTCGGAGTCAAGTCATTTCGTTGCTCTTTTTCTACTCTTTTCTCTCTTGTTTTCAACAAAAAGGCACGCATTTACACGCCACTACTACTACCGACAGCCCTGCCACTACCATCTGTAAACGCATGCCGCGCACACACATTTTTTTTTTTTTGGTTTTCCTTGACTATCTTGACTAATATGCTATGGTTGCTGCAGTAGTAAAATGAGGTTTCCTACAGAATCTGTGTGTAGTAGTGGCCAAGTTTTTTGTGTTGTAAAATACATTTAGATTGTGTCGCAAAACTAAAAACTTAGTTTTTTATATGGCAACTTAAACTTGTAGGTAGGTATGTGTGTGAAAAAGAGAGAGAAGGGAGTTTGTATTATATTCCTTGATGGGCGAAGGTCATGAAACTCTGAAAACTTGGAAGCAGCAGGAGCAGCGGTCATAAGTACCACACTTAAAATTTCACACCGACTACGCACAATATTTCACTTTTCTGGTTATCCTGTTTCCTCTTCTACACACATTCTCCTCCTTCTTCTAGGCTAACAACTACTAGAGAAACACGCACACGTTTCATTAAAGCTCTTCTTGTTTCTTTTTCCCATTTTAAAAGGGAAAATTAACCGTGTGTGTGTATGTGTATGTTAGTTTGTACTTTCTTTTTTATGCATACCGCACCCATACCACCACCACCACTCTAGAAATAAAAAGATAGTGTGTGTGTGTGTGTGTGTGTGTTTTTGCTTCTTCTTGCATATCACATTTTACTTTACATTTCAGAAAAACACTCATACGGATAAAAACAAAGTACACAAACCATACTTCCGAGAAAGTATTGCATAACAGTTAGACATACGTACAAGGTTACATAAAATGTGTGGGTGTATATGTTTGTCTATACGTATATTCTTATGTGTTGAGCAACAACCACCAGCATCATCATCATCATCATCACCATGAATACCACATTGGAGGAAACATGTTATATGAAACAAAACTTCTAGTCTGCTGACTACATGACTACAACTACCCCTTCTACTACTACCACTACTCCACAACAAACTTAAATACATTTCCGCCCGGAAAGTGCTAAACACATTACTAATTTTCAGTTTACTACTTTTACAGGAGTGTTACCTAACAGCATTCCATCATACAACAAAGTATACATGTTCTTCCAAAACACACACATACACACACATACGATATAATAATTATTATGATTATGCCAGCTTTCTTTGAGCCAACACAAGGGCACTTTTCTTTGCTGACATGGCTTGCTAAAAAAAAGATGAGAAAAGTTTAAAAAAGAAAAGAAGAAGTACGCAAATGTATCTGCTGTGTTTGTCGCCGTATGACCATCATATGATTTACATACTATATTTTGAATATGTACACTTAAGTAGGTATGCTATAGTATATACTTTAAGGCAGGTATATATATACGTATATGTATATATTCACCCAAATAAGTATTTGAGGAATTTCAGGGAAATCCAATCTAGAACAGATTTTTGGTCGTCCAATAGTAGTAAGTAGTGGACTTGTAAACTTCTCAGGACATCTATTGTGTTTATGTACTTGAGTATAGTGAGCATTTAAATATAAACACAAGGGTAGTGATTTCGCTTATGCCTGTATAACATTAAATTTTGGTGTCGTCGTGGTCCACTTGCTTTTGCGAAAACGGATATAACGAAACATTTAATGGTGAACCGATATTTATTTCATATCATACCAACCAGAGCAGTTTTGTAGCAGTGCTCAACAGAGAGAGAGAGAGAAGAAGAACTGGAAAACACAAGCAGTTTGTGTTGTAAAATAACTTTTTTTTGTGCTGAACCAAGAAATTTTATTGGTGACTCTAGATTAATTTTAAGATGGGAAAGAAGATAGAGAAATTTAAAGCACAAGAACAACAGATGTTCCTGGGAAATGATATTATGGCTGCATAACTTTCATGTCTACTACTCCATGTATATAATAATCTGTACATATGAATGTATGTAATGTTATGTATACCACACAAAAACCATTCCTGTTGGACGCAACCATAAATATACAGACGTATACACAAATAAAGTAACATGGCAACATGTAAGGAAAATATTTTATATGATAATGTTGCTGTGTGTGTGTGTGTGTGTGCTTTATTGCAAGACAAGTACTCATGCTCGTTTAAAATGTACACTGCTCAAAGAGGAACTCATTGATTCTTCTCTGTTTTTGTAGATGTGTGCACAAAATGCTGAGCAAAATAGGAGAGGAACAAGGCAAATTGTTGTACTAAATGTAAGTAAGTACATTACTACATAAGGGCCACTTTAGCCATGCCATATAAATATTTGAAATTACTTGCTCAGAAAACTATACTTTGAGTGAAATAATAATGTACGCGTCTGCATAATAATATTATGCATGTCGGTAATGTAGTTTTGTGTTGTCTTGAACTTTCTTGAAGAAATTGGCAGAGTTTTCAACTTTTACTTGCTCTTCTTCTTCTACTTTGGTCTCTTTTGTATTTTTTTACATGCATACAATGTACATACATTCAGTCAGAGACACACGCGACGATCACACACACACACAAACGTAAAGAGAAAGATGAAAAAGTTGGCAGCTATATATGTAAATGAGCTGGCTATTAGATAAAAGTGAATGGAAGTACATATAAGTGGTCGTATTATTTATCACTTGTGGCGACCCTGCACATTTCTATATGTGATATGAGCACCATCAGAGAAAAACACTCTCAAAATCAGTGTAGCATGAACGATAAGAAATTGGAAGAAAACGTTTGGAAGACTTAAAATGACGGATTTTAACCCAGCTCACCCAAATTTAGTTAATACCTACATTGCACATTATTTCCTCCTGTTGCTGCTGAAACTGCACAAATACTTATTTATTTAGTTTTTTTGCAAAATATACATATAAAATAATGGGTAGTACTAATGTTTAATAGAAACAGTGGAAGTAAATGTAAGAATACTTCACTCCTTCTCTTGTCTGTAAAAATGAGCCTGTAATGGTTTAAAAAAAGTATATTATTTATACTGTAAGCAAATCTCGTTTTCTACAAATAAAAAATTAATTTAGATGTAGATGAAAGTATGTATATAAAACGGACCTTTTTTCCCTTTCTCCCTTTTTTTACATTTTGAGTCTCAAGTATTTTTTCCCCATTTTTTCTGCGTTTTATTATTTATTTGCAAAGCTATTTTGCAGCAGTTTAGCAGTAAGTAGTGTTTATAATTTGTAAAAAAAAGGCGGAAGCAAAACTCGTTTTGAAGGAACGCAGAAAATAGGTTGTCAAAAGGGAGTGAAAAATATGATACTCTCATACTGTGGGTTATGGCCACTTTCCCAGTTTAAATGTCACGTATATACTATAAAAAAAGGTACACAAACAAACACACACACACACACACACCGATGTAATCTTTTTCACAATCCGGTTTTTTTTTCTATATGAATAGCTAAACCTACTGCTATACTACTCCAATCTCAGTCCTGTTTTACTCTGGTACATATTACATATTATTTCTCGCTACAGTTGGCAAAGCCACAAAACATGTGTGTGTGTGTGTAAATAAATACTAAAAAAATTATTTTTTGAAGTTTCTGCGATTAAAAAAATGTAGAGCAAAAAGCAAACGAGTTGTACAGCTGAAGGTCCCACTCTTTTTTTTGAGTTATTAATTTTTGTCATTTCATTAAACAAACAGTATAATACGAGCACAAAAAGCCACCACCACCACTANGCAAACGAGTTGTACAGCTGAAGGTCCCACTCTTTTTTTTGAGTTATTAATTTTTGTCATTTCATTAAACAAACAGTATAATACGAGCACAAAAAGCCACCACCACCACTATCGTAACTACTATAATCATAACATAACATTACTCGCATAAAAAAGTACATAATATGCTTTATGTATATATTTATACGTACCTAAATATAAATATCCAATCTTTCTCATTTTCTACATGTATTTGCCCACATACTTGAAGAAAGAAGGAGAAAGAGAGAGGCCACTCATATAATATATACCTACCTACTTTACTTTTGCTTTTCGTGTCTTATGCCCATTTTGAAATGAAAAAAATAAAAAATGAATAAAAATAATGTGCAAATAATATACACATATCCAAACCAAAAACCTGAGCACAATAATACAAAACTTTTTTATTTTTTCTTTCCAAAAAAACCCCAAGATATTATGTATTGCAAAGATAATAATGATGTTGGTGCGGTTTTTCCTTGCTTTCTCTCTCGCCTACACCAATACAAACTCTTATTTTTCTCAGCAAGCTCCACACACAAATAGCAGTAGCGTAAGAAACGAATCATTAAATAAAACCAGGCAGATTAAAAAATATATAATATAGGTAGGTATATTATTTTTGCCTTTTTATTTCTTTATTTTTTCGCTTGCTTTATATATAAAAAAAATTGCTTTACCTTATTCTTTTTTTTTAGGCTGTGGTCGTTTTTGTTGTTGATGATGGTGGTCTGGTAAAAACTAAATACAGATTTCCTGTTTTTTATTCCTACACCAACCCGGTACCTACAGACCTACCACATGCACACATTCCAGTGCCAGCATCTGGTCGGACCCTCTAGTAAGAATATAGAAATATCCCTACTCGCCTATAACTTTTGTATATACTCATATGAGAGTAGTAAACACTTAACTGCATTTTCAAGTGGTAAATGGCCAAAGTCGTCCAGCAGAGAGCTAAAAAGAAAAAAAGTAAGTATTTTCCCTGTGCTATACACAAACAAACACACAAACATCTCTCTCCCTTTCTGTCTGGATTTTCTTTTTCCTTACCTACATTATATAGCAAGGCCCACACTGACAAATGGATCGCTTTACTGAATGACTCACACGGGGGGGTCATCCTTTTACTTGTTCAGATATATTTTATGCTTTTTATTTCCATCAGTTGTTGTTTTCACAGTGGTTACGTCATACGTCTCTCAACTCCTCCACCACCACCATCACAAAATAAACTTGTGCATTTGAAATATCAACTCACATTTTACTTACTACTACTACTACGTGGTGAGCTAATTTTAGCTTCAAAATTGGATTGCGTAGATATTATACATGTAAAATTGAAACAAAATCAAAAAGTACCTACAAAATAGGTACTCCAACACAGACTGAAAACACGTCACAAGGAAAACTTTTATAAAAAGATTTATATAATTTACTTTAATACAATTTTGTCACTTTTTTTCTGTTGGAATCAATAATTTAAAAGTACTACTACGCTTGTTTGTTTTTTTATGGCGAAAAGGAAGAGAGAAAAACAATTTTATTATGCAGTCAGCAGTGGGCGTACTCATCTTTGTCGTCATGATGATGATCATGATCATGATGATCATTGTCGAGTAAAAAATGCATTTCCACATACACACACAAACAACGACAACGTAGAATAAAGGATTAAGTTTTTTAATGCAAAATAGTCCTTGGCTGCTTGCGTGTTTGTGAGTATTTTTTTGGGATGTGATATAGAGAATAAAAAAAAGAAAGTTGCATCGTTAACAACTTCCGTAAACCATAAGGAAACGGATATAAAAGGCACAAAATGTCTAGATTCTACCCCTACCACACACCATCACGCATTGCAAAAGCCTCGATTTTTCATTGAGAATGCAGCAAAAAAAATCATCATCATCAACAACAACAACAACAACAACAAGAGCAACAACGAGTAGCAATAAATAGCACCACCACCAACGCCATCATCATCAATTGCTTTGAAAGCGTACAGTTTGGCTTTTCATGCGAAAAGAGAGAAATCACAGAGGGGATCTAGCTATGGATGCATGCATACTTACATGCATCTACGCATAACGAGCTCTGTAGCAGCGCCTTCAGTAAAAAATGAGGATTCAGAGAAAGCGACAGGAAAAGCGGAAGCAGTGGTGTCGGTTATACAATATAAATCCACATACATTGTACTCTTTTTATTTGGTATTGTTGTGCAAAATGTACTGCATCTCCTGCTGCAACACACACATCTCGCTCGCCAAAGAAACGAAAATGTTTATAAAGATGAGAGAAGGAGTGATTGACGAACTTGATTTTTTATGTGGGCGGCGGCGGCATCAGTGATGAGATGAGAAACATGGTACCATGTACCATTTTTTTTGTATTGGCGGCAAGTGCATTTAGGTATACAAACTTGGAATCGTTTGATTTGATAGTAGAGAGAGAGAGATGAGAGAAGTAGAAAAATAAAAAGTACTGACAATGGAAACTTTTTTTGTGCTAAAGAAAATAGTAGTAGTTTTTCTTCGTTTCCTGCAGAAACACAAAATGCAATCATTGTTTTGAGAAGTCGGTGTGTATTTTGTTTTCAATGTTAAAACTGAAAAAGCTTGGTTGATGGTGTATGGCAATGCACATTGACAAAGATAAGTACAGCTACAAAAAAAACACACACACAGTTGATATAGTGTCTTTGGTGGATGAGAGAAATAAGAGGAGAAAGAGAGAGAGAGGATGAAAGTGCTTCTCTTGTACCTTTTTTCAGAACTAGTAGGTAAACTAGCAGAAGATGTAGTAGTAAGACGATCAGGAAAGGAAATTGGATCACATCTTCCCCTTTTGTCTCTTTGTTTGTTTTTTTCTTCTTCTTACTTTTATTTCCCTCTTTTCTCTTTCAAACTTTTCTCTTTGTACAAAAAAAAATCCCTAGTATTACTAGCTTGCAAACATGTACATACATACACATATATGTACATATATAACGTACGTATTACTAACATCCACTCCTACACTTTTCGAGTACAGATTATTACTCCTACAGAGATATAAGTATATATATAATATAATAAATGGTACATATACACTGATTATAGTGTTGTATCACCACCGGCAAACAGACAACTTGATTTTAGTAAAGAGAGACAAGGAGAGAGAGAGAAAGAGAGAAAATCAGACTTTGCTTGCTGCTTTTTGGGTTTGCTGTCAGACAGCAAACAAAGATAATATTGCTTTCACGCTTTGTTTAAATGGAGAGAAGTTGAGTGGGATGCATGAATTCATACGCGCCTTGCTTCTTCTTCCCGGATTACCAGAGAGTTTGTTATTATTATGTGTCTGCCCTCTTATGTATGTAGGGGGAAAATGTAATACATCTTGCTAGAATATGAACAGTATATATTTAATAGAAGCTTTTGAATTTTTTTTTGATTTTATGTACTTCCATGTATGTGTCTAGTTCTTTTTGTACTTCTCGGATATCATCTCTAGAAGTTTAATATTTGTACAAGTATGTGTTTTTTTTTAAAGACATGAGTGTAGTATGCGTGTAGCCTTTTTATATCCAATAGGATAGGATACGGTGTGTGTTTGTGTGGCCAATGTACCATTAATGCAAGACGATAAGATTAGCGTTAAATTTCAGAAAACTGAATGTCCTGATTCAATATTCTTTTCATGTTAAACTATTTCTGGGGTAATATAAACATTAGATATTATGTGAAGAACATAAAAAAACGAAGGTTTCCTCTTTCCCTTTTTTAATAAAAAAGGATTTTTTTGCTGAATAAAACAATTTTTATTTTTTTGCTTGATTCATTCAATGTTTTTTCAATTTCTTCTTCTTCTTTGTAAAAAGAAATCCAAATAGTTTGTTTTTTTTTCTGTAAGGATCAGCCCGTTTTTAAAAGTGTCACGGTAAACATTTTCTTTCCTTCAAAATAACCAATGTGCTTTTTCATCTCTTTTTTTTGCAGGTTTATTTTTCTCTCATAATCATATCGAAAGAAGAAGAAATATATATACGATTAAAGTGCTATATATAAAGTGCAACGACGTAATATATAAAAGATAAAGTAATATTATTATAGAAGCTGGTAGTAATCTGTGTGTGGTAGTAGGATTCGTGGTTGTCGTAGTTGTACTCTGGAGAAAGAGACAGATCGAGTCTTTTTATTTTTCAACTTTGCTTTTCAACCTGGGTTTCGGGTTGCGCCCCCTTGGTCCATTTTTCATTTGTCGTCGTCGTCGTCGCTTTTTCTTTCTTTCTTTCTCGGATTACCATTACCGGTTCTCTTTTTGCTGCTGCCACACCGAACTACTACAAATACTACTAGTACCTATATGACAACTAATGCTAGTCAAGCGACATTCACCACTACCGCAACAGAAAAAAAAATATCCAACCTTTCGTACTTTTATATCCAAACCATCATCATCATCATCACCACCATACCTAAAGGTTTACCATAATATGATATTACGCAAATTCTATAACATGTTATATTCTTTCTCTCTCTCTTTCTCAGCTTAAACCTTCCACTTTACATTCCGCTTTCTTTCATCCTCCTCTACTTTTTCAAATTGAGCAGTTTCCCTTTCCCCTCTCTCCCTCTCCTCACCCTGTCAATGATGCCACTACCTAACAATTGTGTGCCACTACACAAATGACGAACGTTGACGACTTACTTCTTGTGTGTGTGCGTTTTCATTATAGCTGTAAATGTGACGGCGGTGGCGGTGGTGGAGGAGGAAGGGGAAATCGGCAAGAATTGAGTACCGGTCTTAAGAGAACTGCTATACTAGTATTTTTCTGTGTACGTGGCGTGGTGGTGGTTGCTGGTGAGACATTTTTTTCTGAATGAATTCTATGAGAAAAGGGAGAGATCGTATCGTTTGGTGCACATTTCCTACTACTATTTTTGGGATCACCACCATTTCTGTTGGAATTTACTTTTTCTTCTTCTTCTCCTTTGGATAAAAATGATTGTATAAAAAAAGAGAGAAAACTGCATGGTAAATATAGAAACCTATATTTATATTGTGTGTAATGTAGGTGCAGTTTATAGTATAGGCGTTTAAATGTAATGTATATAAAAGGGATATACTTAAGTATATATGTTATACCCAAGGGTTTAAATGAAGATGTTTTCCTGAAAATGAGCCGGAAGAATTTGTTTGGGCGATTTCAATTTTATCCTCAAAGACACACACACACACACACACTCACAAACATACACACACTTTCCTCAATTGTAAATGGGATATCACGCCTACAGAATTGCATGTAATATCTGCTGCTATATAAACACAAGGAAAAAGAAGGAAGCCCCCACCAGCACACAGAAGAAAAAAAAACGGGAAAGAGGGAATGAACGGATTTAGTGGATTCATGTCAGTATGAGCAATTGAGCTAAATGTCCTTTTTACTTCCCATTTTTCTACCCATACAACACTCTCAACTCTCAAAAGACAGACTTAAGGATAATAACAAAAATGAGATTTTTTTTCCTTTTTACGCCGCCACCACCACCATCGGTTTATTATCTAGTACCTATTCAACTTATTTTCCATGTCATAGGACCACTTCTTGGCTTAATGATACAATTTTTTGATTTGATGTGTCTGTTTTGTAAATGTACAAGCAGTGGTGGTAGTAGTTGTAGAAGTAGTAATGTTATCAATGGGCATATTGCTCCATGTTGATACATAAGAAATAAAAAAAATGTATATATATAAAAAAGCTGCACTCAGACAATCACACACACAAGGAACAAAAATATGCCACAGTTGCATATTTACTCGCTACAATACGTACATACATATATTTAGGTAGCTAAAGAAGAAGATGAAAAAAATAAGCAAGTTTTTTTTATTGCCCCGATTCACCACTATCACCTACGCTACCTAATATTGTGGATGTGTGTGGTTTTGCTTGGTTTTCTTTTTCATTTCTTGTGGGTTCCTGCTACTACACTTGTCCCAGGTGAAATATCCACATATTTACTGGATGATTTTGGTACACACACACACACTTATACTTGTATACCGCGATATATGTACATGCTATAAAAAAAGTGCATATTATTGAAAGATAGTAGTAGCACAAGTAGCATGCGATATTTGCGAAATGCCATGAGTATTTTCATGTCGTAAAATGATTGCCATCTTGTTAAAAACGACCCCTAAATGGTCGTAAAATCGATGCAGGAAATGAATTTTTTACAAGCGTTTATTCACTCGCCACCACTGTTGTCATTCAACGTTGTCCCCTTTTTTTTATAGCGTCGTCTAGCACAACAAGCAAAAATGAAGACAAATCTAGTAAATGTAACAACAACAGCACAAAAGGAATCACATATACATTTGTACATGCATATATGTATGCACGTATATTTTTGTTACGCAATCACGTTCAATATAAATAATAATAATAAAAACGGATTTCCTTGTGTAAAGTGGTCAATATTATCCAGAATAAAAATGAAAGGACGGTCATGATGATGGCGATATAATAAAACTTTTTGCAGGAATTGCCACGGGAAGCTAAAATAAATCTGCTGAATTATACTTAAAGTTGTTTGGGAATAAGAATAAGAGCTGAATAATCAATTTTCATGTCCTTTTTGTATGCGTAATGTTTATATATATATAAAGTGGAAAATGTGTTTGCAAATAATTGTTTAATTGAAAATAGGCTCAACAAAAGAAATTGCATGGATAAAAGTTATGACAGGTATTGAGACAGTGAGGAAGTGTAAAATGGTGGCGAGTTGAAGTTAAAAAAATACTAAAATTCAAATTTTTGCTCTAGTTATTTTATGAATCAATTTATTTTTTTACACTTCAAAATTTCCCGAGTTTACCTTTTCTTATTTTTGTTCAAAAAATCCAAAAAACTAGTTATCCTTTTGTTCTAAAAGTTTGTACACATTATCATCCTCTGATCCTTTTCTCCTTTCTCTCTGTCAACATAACATGTCAAGAAACAAAGACAAAAAAGCTGGCAAAGAAAAGAAAGAATCTTTCAGACCGGTATGGTGTATGTAGCAGCAACAAGACAGCTCTCTCTCTCTCTCTTTCAAGCTCTTGCGACAGGAAGAGAAGAAGAAGAGAATCCGTAAAAAGAATAAAAAAAGTATAGAAGCAAGAAAAGAAATTAGCATAATTGTAGTTGACAACGAGGATTATTTTTTTGAAAGGGAAAAATACTCAGTGATTCCCTCAAGGATTTGATCCCATTACAAACTATTGTGATTTAAAATGAACGGGTCGCGTCTTTCAGTTGGAGGAGACAGCAGGAGTAACAAGCAACCAACACCACTGCCACCACCACCGCCTCTCCGCCACCAGTAAAAATGACAGAAGAGAAAAAGAGAGAGAGCGAGAGAGCAAGCCAAAAGCAAAAGAAAGGAGAGGCAACCAGACTACCATAGCAGCTCCTCGACGTTGTCTTCGTCATGATGACAGATCTTTTTCTTTTGTTTTTCCCTCGTGCATGCAAGCCTCTCCATTTCCTTATAAGCAAGGAGGGAAAAAGACTACTACGCATAGTATCACATATCCCATACATATCATGTACATATATGCACTTGCTAAAGCCTGTAAAAACAAGTAAAGTGCTAAAAGTAGGTGGTGTTCTTGTAAAGCTGTATATATGATCCCATTACGTCCGCAGTAGGTACACCACTAGATGTAGAAAGTAGCATATACCTCATTTCAATCTGAATAGAAAAAAAGTGATTTTGTTGGCTTTAGCCTTTTTCCCAAGGAACATTGAAGAGAGAGAGAGAGAGAGAGAGAGAGAAAGTAGCAGTGTGATGTTGGTAGTAGTAGTAGTAGTGGCGGTGGTTCGGTTCGGTGGTAATGGCAATAGAAGGACAAATGTAAGCTCTGGCTGGTGGCGGTGAATACATACATGCATCACAGAGACAAGAGTTTTAAAAGTTTGTGAAAGCCACATTTATCAAATGCTCGTTCACTTGGATACACATTTTTGAAGGAAAAAGTAGAATGCTCATGTATGCATGTGTAACGGCACATTAGTCAGTACTGGTGTAAATTCACATACACCCATAATATCTAAATATCACATATATCCATACACATTATTACATACCTATACTTACACACTTTACAATGTATCTACTTTCTACAGAACTATCACAACATTTATTGTAATAGCTACCTATGTACATTCAAAAAAACAACTTTACACACACATATTGAGTCATCATGTCGTGCCAGTCCCCTTCCAATGGAAACTACGAGAAAAGTTTATGTACATATATTTCTTCTACGAACCAACCAGATAATGTATAACAGGAGGAGGAGGAGGAGAAGAAAAAGAAGAAAAACGATATTATTTGAATAAGGAGAGGAGAGTGCCACTTTGCATCACAAGTGTCAACACAAAAGGAGAAAGAGTTAACCACCACTACCACCACATTTTTACAACTTTTTAGGTCATCATCATCTTACATGGCAATATAATACAGTATAAATAATTGGTGGTATGAAAGAGAGAGAAAAAAAAACTTATGTGTGCATATATTCATGTAGGCATACTTAAAAACTTATTACTAGTAAAAAAATACTGTAGACTGCATAATACTCATTCCACCAAGTTTTCTCGTAAATTTTTTTTTTCGCTCCCGTTTTATTCATAAAAAATTGCAAGTGATAATTCAAACGGGTGCACACACTAGTTTTCCATACTAACTGACTGTTCCCATTAGTATTAATAATGTTATTAGTTACCTGTAATGTAAAATAGTTAATTTTCCACAAGTGACACAGATGTTTACAAAAAAAGTTTCTTTTTGTGTGTGTGGTAGCAGTAGCAGTAGCTTTTTTGTGTATGCACTCTAAAATGTATAAAAATAGATTAGGACTTGGGATGGGTGACAAATCGATGGTGAATTGGTTTCAACTGTTATTTTTTTTATTGTCACGGAAATTCAGAGGGACTATAGAATGGTAATAAAAAAATGTCGTATTTTGAAGCTAATCCTGCCATTTTCATCCATTTATTTATTGTTCATCTTTTATTTTCTACCACCTGAGATAGATGTGATCTTTGAGTTTTTTTTTTTAAATATCATACATACATTGCATATATGTACATATTTATGTGCACAAGCAAAAGAAAAAAATTATGCCACTTTACCACTTTTTTGTAACGTTTGGGATCAAATAAATAAAAAAGGGGTAAAATGAAGTGTCTCAAGTACTTATTGTCCTTTACAGACAAAGAGAGCATTTGAACAAATAAAATTGAGTTGAGTGCGAATATTTATGGATATAAAAAAAGTAGCTAGGTTATTTTTGTGGCAAGTGGTACTTTTGTTTACTTGTGTGTGTGTGTTTGTGTGTGTGTGTGTGTTTGTGTGGATTCCAATCAACCAATTCCAAGCACACTTATCTTACTTTTTTTCTCCAACCATATTCACTATCCACATGCGTTCACTAAGCATAGGTATGCATGCATAGTAGTACTCCGCAAGCGTTTTGTTTGTTGTTTTTTGACTTAAATGGAAGAAATAAAATGGGATGATGAGAGAAGCGAAAAAAGAAGAAGTTTGTTCCAAGTGTGTAGTAATATGTATATAAAAGCATGCAGAGAGAGAGAGAGCGCGCGAGCGATAGTTGTTGTAAGGTGTAGTAATTTGTTATTTTGCCTTTTCTTGGAAAAGAAAAAGGAAGAATAAGCGTTATGTCGACTACTTGTATTCACCAGCAGGAGCATCGCATTTTGTTGTTGTTTTTGTTGTTGAGTTTTGACTTGACGTTGTATTTTTTTTTTGTGAAAGAAGAAATTGAGAGAGAGAAAAGAGCAGTTTTTACAACCCAATTCATTTTCTTTGTTTATTTCATGAAGGTGAGAATGAGACACAGGTTTCGGCACCTCATTCCCTCAAAATTTATGTTATTTTTACCGTTTCTCTCTCTCTCTCTCTCTCTCTCTCTTTCACATGTTAGCATTTGTGTGTGTTTCTCTGTATTTTTATTGGGATCGTAAATATGGAAAGAAAAACAAAACCGAAAGGAATGAATTGACTGTAAATATATATATTTTTTCCTCTTGTTTCTTTTGTTTTTTTATTTAGATTCACACATAGGATCACTGACAATATAAATGCATTTGTGTGAGTGTGTGATGCTTAGATGTAGTAATAATAAGTAACTTGTGTATACTTATATTTTATGTACATACATTTTTATGTATAAATATATAAATAAATACATTGTACATGTATATGTCATTGCATGCATGAGGGCATTCACACAATGAAAACTCAAATGGCTTGTGTGGTTTACTACCGCATTCCACAAGAGAGCAGACAAAAAAAAGCAGCTAAGTTTAAGCCATTTTTCAAATAAAAAATTTCTTCCTTCTTTTTTTCTCCCTTTGATGGTGAAGAATAGATATTATGTAAATATACCTTGTCCGCCTTGCAACGTGAGAAAAGAGAAGTAAGACAAAAAAAAATGGAAATCGAAAAGTTACATTTTATAGCACTACACACACATACATACATATAGACACACGACTACTATTTCTACATCACCATCGCACGTGTATGTACGTGTAAAAAATTTACATTTCTTGAAATAAGGAATTGCATGCAATAAACATCTTTTCTTTTGTTGTTGTTGTTGTTGTTGTTGTTTTTTGTTGTATTATTTCTTGCTGCTTTGAATATATCCTTTTTTCTCATGAAATCATTCCTATTATATCGTTTTTCTGTTTTTTTTGGCTGTCGAAACAAAAAAAAGATCGAAATGTTTTATACTTTTTTTGGTTCCTGTTTCTCTTGCTTTTTGACAGTAGTGTTGCATGCACTGCTATTAAGTAAATGAATGTGTATAATTCCATGATGTGTTGTGTATGTATGCATGTATGTGTAGACGTATTTTTAGGAGATGGAGATTTATAGTTTGAAAAAAAAATTATAAAAAAACATCAACTTTACTTTTTTTTAAAGCTTTAAGTAATGAAAATGCTCACCGCTTACCAAATCATATAAGATAGGTACATGTATACATATATACCTACATATATATTGATTGTTGTATTTATTACTTTAGCATTTTCTTAAATATTTAACTTTAACGCTTTTTTTTGGATAGTTTACCACACAAATTTTTTTATAGTAGTAAACGTGATAAAAATGCAAGAGCAACAGAGAGAAGGGAGAAAAAAATATTAGACTATATGCCATAAATTCAAGTTAGTAGTGACATGGGGAGCAAGAGAATACAAAAAAATGCAACAATTATTATTTGTAAAAGATTTATATGCCTAAATATATAAAAAGAATAATAATAATAATAATAGGTATATAAGGAACAATAGAGGAAGAACATATTACTTGATCTTATTTCTTCAGTTTGTTTAGTATGCTGGCACATAAACAGAGTGTGTCAGATGCAATTAGATTCAATTAAAAGGGATAAATATGGGAAAGTGGAAAAGTGTGTGCAGATAAGAAGAGTAGCTACATTTTGTATAATATACCAGCTGATGCATTAGAGGAATCTACAAGATGATGTTGTTGCTGTTGATGATGATGATGATCACCGGAATCACACCACACACGTCAAAGCCTCTCTTACTGCGTGCAAAGTTTTCCCTGTAAGAAAGCAAACGTCATCATCATCATCGTTTTTACTTCTTATAGCTTAACAAAATTGAAGGGGGAGAGAGCTTTTTGGAGAAATCAAATCCACTCAACTTAAATCAGTTACCACACATACCCACATATATATACGAATAGATACCCAAATATATGTATTCGTACACACCAAAGAATGTTAGAAAGGTAGAACACCACGTTATGATTTTCATGTGCTTGTTTTCTGTAAGTGAAAAGAGAATGAAACGAGTTGACTGTATGTATATTATACATTTGATATAATATATTTACATATACTCAAGTTGATATTTTCATTTCATAGCTCTGTTTGTTTTGCATTTAGTATAGTAATTATGTGTACGTATATAGGTCCCCGAGTTGTGGCTGAGCACGTCGTAAACGTTAATTAGAGCTATGGAATAGTTATAGTTCAATAATATTAACAATTTATGAAGAATTTTGTATTATAATTACCACACGTTTTAAATCCCACTGTTTATGCTAATCCATAAAAGTGTATATTTAAAAAAAATTTATATCGTATTCCGGAATAATATGGAACACTAATTGTTCCTCATTAATTTTTACGCCACGCCGTGGTTTGATCTTTAACAGATGACGTGCATATTTTATTTCTAAAAGGCAAAGTCAAAAGTCACTTGTTAGTCTCAGGCATGGTAATAATAATAATATTCCTAATAATAACAATAATAAATACGCTATTTAAAAAACAACAGCAACAACAACAACAATAACTACAGTGTATTCTACTTCTCTATAGAGGCTTTTGTGTAATAATAAGATGTTTGTTTGAGAAAATTTATAGCATGCACTTTGTATAACATTTATATGAATAATTATAATACTAGCTACTACTGCTATAGGCAGAAGGGAGAAATGGAATAATGAGCTTAATTAGACGTTTTTCATGTGAGCTCAAGAATATATGCCAAAAAGAGGAAAAGGTTCAACAATACCTTCATAATAATAATAGTAATAATAATAATATGGATTTCTCTCCTCTTCTTCTCCTCTGAAAAAATATGGGAATGTTCTGCCACTTTTGTTCGTAAATGACGTTATAAAACGTTTCCCATGACACTTTCACTACACATACTGTTGTAGCATTATTATATGTATTACTCCACACGATATACTAATCACTGCTATAATTATACAGTAAACGAATTTATACTTTTCACTGATCTTACACAAGAAAATTATATTTCCCTTCCCGTTGTGTTCCACTGACTTTCCTGTTATTTCAGTCCTTTTTGTCTATTCATCTCCTTTTTTCTATTTGACAGCGCATTATGTATGAAAATGAACAAGCAAATATATCTAAATGGCAATAAGTATGTATGTATTTGAAATGGAATAAGAGGAAAGAAATATCTCGTTTAAAAAGTTAAGCATGTGAAGTAATGACTGACAATGAGCATCGTATGTAGGTCTACACATGAGAGAGCAACAAATATAAACACTTTTTTTTAAATAGCTTTTTTTAACTCACAAAATAAAATCAGTTTGATTCCTGCGATATTTTACCTAAACCGTCTTTTCTTTTCTTTTGCACCATTTCTTTTACAAACTCAGATATATATGTATGTGCATTATATACACTCATATATTACTGATATAACTATATACTCATCTTATCAAAATAATAATGAAGTAAAAATCCCATCATAATTTTTTTTCTCAAGGAAAATGGGGAAAAAATATATATATATATATAAAAAGACGAAGAGAATCTCCTGTTAAGTTAATATATAGCAGCAAACACACATATTTTTCACTTTTACATTCCTCGTACAAATATAAGTACCTATTCATTCAGCTAAACCAAGAGGATATATTTTATATTGATAAAAATACATGTACACATTTTTTTCTTTTATACATTTTTTTTGTTCTTTTCATTGTACTAGAAATGCTTTCCATCAGCCTGTTTTTTTTTCTTCTTCTCTTTCTTGTTTTAACAGTTCGATTCCTGTAAAAAATATGTGTTTGCACTGTGATTCTTCTTTTTTTTTGCTACATCCAAAAAAAAATACACATAGTACATACGCACGCACCCAAAATAATATAGGGATAAATATCCGCAAGCTCACAATCAAAGGAAGTGTAGAAAACAGAGGAGAGCAAAAAAAATAATAAGAATAAGTAAAAAGCTGAGAGAGTATAGTAGTAGTAGAACAAGGAGCAGCAGCAGTAGTAGTGGAGGAGGAGATGAAGAGAGGAGAGAGAAAAAAAGAAAGAAAAGAAGAGAGTAGTACATATATAGCCCAAAAAGGAGCTTGAAAGCAAGCAACAACACATTCTAGTGTATATAGAGTTATTATTGTCATTAATACTAATGGTTCCGTTCAGATTTCCCATCAGTTTCGTGTTAAGGACTACCATTAGTCTGAATGCTTTACTTTTGCTACTTTCTCTTTTCTCTCTCTCTCTCTCTCTCTCCCTCACTTTTTTCTGACTGCTGCTGTGCTACTGCTGAGGATGCTATTTTCACGGAATGTTACAGCAACAGCAGCAGTCGACGAGAGGCATGATAAAGCAATGTGGCTATGTGGCACTGCTTTCAACCGCCTGCTCTCTTGTTAAACTCTCTCGGTATATATTCTCCTATCATCTCACTCAAAATATAATCTCATTCGTGGAAAAGACAGTAATAGTGGTAGTAGGAGTAGTTGTATCAGCATAAGCACAGTAGTATTATACGTAATAAGCAGACGTGCATTTTGTATACGAAATATATATACATACATATATGAGAGGAATGAGAGAGAGAGAGAGTTACTACTGCTATTACTGTTGTTCTCTCCTTCTTTTCTATTTCCCATTTTCTCCATTGCTTCACGTTTTATGATCATACATTAATGAAATTCCAAAGATCCACCATTTCTCTTTCCTCTCTTATTCTACTTCTTTTTTTCATCTTTTTTCACTTCCACAACAACAGCTTCTTTTTGCTGCTCTCTCCTCTCATGTTTTTTCATCTCTTCCTCTTCTTCTTCTTCTTCAGAAGAAGAAGAAATCTGATTGATGTTGATGATATCGGACGGAAGCTATTGAAGAAGATGTGCCTGAAGAAGAAGAAGAAGTACAACAAGAGGAGGATTCTTAGTGCGTTACTACTATATAACTGTTCCAGCAACTACTTTTAGATTTTATGCTTCTCACTTTTATATACTTGTTGGATCATATTATGACTTTGGCATGATGTTGATGGTGGCAAGTAGGAGAGGAGATACAATCAATATATTACGTATATCTCTCTTCTAAAAAGGTACATTTATTCTGTACAAAATGAGGATGTATAAATACGTACATGATTTATAGGTACTTAAGAACATGTACTCATACACATATATATACATAATGCATATGTGTTTACAGGCAATCTGTCTACCTCCTCAACATTAACTTACATTTATACCACTTCTTCTGTAATGCCCTCTTTTCTTTTATCTTTTTAAGATATTTGTTATTTCCGTCGTCATCAACTCAGCTTTGACTGACATGATTCAAGAATTCATTTTATTGGAAATTATCTCGCCTTTTATCTCACATCCTCCTTCTTTCAACAACACATCATGTCTTACCATACAACTCGTATAGTGCACCCCACCATTAGCATATATACATACCTAAATATAAGCTTATATATTTATATAGATCAAATACGATCTTTTTTATATGATTCTTGAGCATTTGTGTCCTCAACACATCATCTTTATGTCTACTGAAACATGATGTGCCAGAATCGACTTCTTAGCTACCAAACGACCTTTTTTGTTCTTTTCGTTTTATCTTTCAAAAAAGTCATTCCAGTTTTTTTTTAAAGTTGATATTGGAAAAGCGTTTGATGTAAGGATATGCATGTTTATATACTACACAGCTTGTATATAACCATAGCAATTATATTAAAGTTTTTGGAGAAAATAAAGAAGACAAAAAAAATGTACTTAATCCTGGTGATTCGTAAATTGATAGATAAAGCATATTATCAGCTAATAAGATAGAGCGAATGGCAATAAAGTGGGTGTATAGTGTCTAAAATCCATAAAAATCTCGGTTGTCTCAATAAATTACCTGTAAAGTGTCAACATGAAATTCGATGAAACCAGTAAAAAAATCGTGATAATGTTAAAAAAGGCCAAAAATATATAAAATAATATGAAAATGAGTAGTTTTTTTTAAAGCGTAAGATAAAAAAAACAATAATGGCTTTAAAAAATATTTCAGCAGGAATGAGATTTGGAATAAAAAGGGACCATGGTCAAAATTGAAAATGTTACATGATTTGGGGAAATCCCATCCGTCCAGGATACACACACAAAAAAACAGGGAGAATGAGAGAAAGAGAGATACGCTCGTAATCAAATATACAACAACGATAATGGAATGAATGGAATAATATCTTGTAGTAATGGTAATAAAAATAATAAAAATAATAACAAAGTGTGCGCATTGAAACAGTGAGTGGAGAGGGTGGAGTCGGCATCCAAAAACTAAGTTATTATTATTGTCGTTAATCACGTTAGAATGAATGATGGACACAAAGGGGAATACTATACTTTATTCTTGCAAACTCATGCACACACACACACACACCTACACACGTGTTTGTGTGTGTATATTCGCATTACTTACACATTAGTTGGCAGCATTGCATAGCATGTGACTTTAACCTTTATGACATTGCACCATTTAGACACAGCAGCCCACTAAATAAATGTTCAAAAAATACTGTTTTTTCACTCTCTCTCTAAAACCAGATTGCATTTTACAACAACAACAACATCAGCAACAACAAGGCCGACATTATTTAGTCTTTTGTGTTTATTTATTTATTTTGTTAAAAGTATACAAAAAATAAGGCTAGACCCGACCAGCGAACCAGACAAGTCCAGGCCAACGACCCACCGGCCCAAACAACAAGGTAATCATCATCTCACTCTTCCTCCTCTCCAACTAAACTTCCTTCTTTTTCAACTAGTTAGTTTTTGCACTTACATAAACATTGTATAATGTTTACTTTTCTCTTGTTCAAAAAAAATAAATATATATGCAACAAAAACAAAAAAAAAGTTTTGGAATCTTCTCGTATTGCTTGCGCTTTTTTTCGATGATAGTGTTCATTCCGTTTGGGTTGATAGCATAAAATGATATGGTAAACCATTCATTCATGCATCCGTATAATGTATTATGTGAATGCAAAAAGTTTATTCTTCTTTTTTTCATCGTTTTATTTCTCAACTTTATTATTATTTTTGTTCAATGCAAGTAAGTAAACAATACGGTGTAGTAGCGGTGTAGTAGTTGTAGTGCAGTGCCCTCACATTTTATCCATTACCTTGATTTTGATTATTATGTTGATGACGACAAACGGCGGCAATGCAATCATGATGATAACTCCCATAAATATGCTCACTGCTCACTTATTATTATTATTATAACAACAGGAGTTGCATGAACAACAAAAGTTTTCTACTTTTCTACACGCTTTTTTATATGAATT
The DNA here is from genome assembly GCA_027744095.1 of Zhuqinia jingwanae. Lineage (NCBI taxonomy): Eukaryota > Metazoa > Arthropoda > Collembola > Entomobryomorpha > Paronellidae > Zhuqinia > Zhuqinia jingwanae. The sequence goes on along the minus strand of JAHZNC010002184.1, from coordinate 16,643 downwards.
TTATGAATCAACCGATGTAACGTTCTAAGGACTGCCCGCAGTGTAAGAAAAAATACAAAACATACAATTGCAATGGTTTTTCTTTGTAGGATTTCATTGAAGTCTTTGGCATGTGCTGACTTTTTTTATTGCTACAAAAGCGGAAAAGGAGCACCAGAGGACAGACTCACAACCAATCTTTATTAATGGCTGGCAGTAGCACCTGTTTTTATTAATGGGAAGTGCGTTTTATTGCACTGATCTCACATTACCGTATTTACGTTATTACTACTTTCATTTTTTTTTCTTCTTGAATGTGCGTACGTAAGCGAGGAATGAGAGCAAGGCAACCATTCGTTATGGTTAATATTATATGCCGATGATGATGTTGTTGAAATATAGAGGAAAATGGGGGAGAAAGCGTGTATGTCTGTGTGTGAGCTTTTAATATATTTTATTGTGCGTAAAAGTTGAGAAATTTGCTTGCTCGCACCAACACCAATAAATGCATTCAACATACACTCACTTTTTGTTGATGTGCTTCGTTTTCTGATAACTAATGTATGTGTATACACACGCATGTATTATTTTGTAACATGATATAAACGAGTATTAACTGCTGCTGCTTTCTGCAATATATATATGTGTCTCATGTATATTTACTTATCGTTAGTTGTGTTAGCACTATACTACTCGCGTATAAGTAAGTGTACAGCACAATAGTTTCCCAAAATTGTACGGATAGAAATCAAAACCGGATGGGGAAAATGGCATGGCAATCATGTAGTTTAGATGTGGAAGTCGACTCCAGTGAGAAAGTGGTAGTTTTGCCGTTTAAAAAATTAAATTTTTGGGAAAGTGTGTGTTTTCCTTTTGCTCCTTAACCGGATTCAACTAACGTACGTAGTATATATGCACACATTTGATATAAATGGTTGTTATTTAAATAAGTTGGTGTATATGTGTGTATAAGTAAGCAGGCCATAGAGAGAGAGAGAGAGAGAGAGAGAGAGAGAGAGAAATGACAAAAAGGGGAAAATAACCAAAAAACCATAAGACCGTGTGTATATGGATATTAGTAACTGCACTGGTGTCGCTTGCCACTGCTGCGTGAGAAGAGATAAAAACTACTATTTGCTCGTTTTGTATTAACTTTGGGAGAGTTGCACCAACACTTCTACTACTACTTGTTATTATTACTATGGCTTGTTTCGGTAATGACCATCTTGTTTACATACATGCAAACGGAACTCGTTACTAAAGTGCTTTCTGGGATGCATATATGATATTATTATGGTATGCAGTCTGCAAATGAAATCATATAAGGAATAACGATAGCGATGGCGGTAGTGGTGGTGGTGGTGATGACGATCATGTCGTTGACGACGTTCCTTTTTCAGATAATGCATGGCTTCTCTCTACAAAAGGTTGACCTCCCAAAGAACATTAGCGATCCCAATGCTGCTACTATGCTGATCTTCCATGCCCGCAGCAGAAAGTTGCATGTGAGGATGACGACGACCATCATGACCATGATGATGAACAAAAAGTGAAGGGAAAATCTAATTTTTACTTTCATCCTCATTGTCAAAATAATGGAACCAACTGGAACGTCCATAAACTAGTTTTTGCTCCAATATGCAATTCCAGCATATTTTTTCTATATAAATAGTAAAAACTCTGTGGGGAGAGAGAGAGAGACAGACAGAGAGACAGGGAGATGGGAAAACACGGTGTATGTAAAATGTAAGTATTAGCAGAGAAGAGCAACTGTGATTTGCATATACGCCTTAGGTACCTGCTACACAAAAAAAACCTGCAGCAGCATTTCAACACCCACCCAAAAGCATTTTATGGTAGTAGTAACAGTAGTAGTGGTGATGCAAGTAGATTCACTTCAACCAACATTTTCTTTATCCGTTCAAATGCATATTAGTGCAAGTACAATGATTTCCTATCCGGTGGATTGGTGACGGTGGTGGTAGTAGTAGTGGTTGTGATGCTATAGTATTACGGTTTACGTAAACCAGAGAAGAAGAAAAGATTTAGAGAGAAAGAGAAAAAAAAGGGTTTTATGCAATGCATCACTCCGGCTGCAGACAAAACGGCCAAGTTGTTTTTGTGAGAGAATTTTCCTCGTTAGCAGCACAAGTTGCACATAAAAAACGGAGAAAGAGAGGAAGTGGGAGGGGAGGACCTCCAATATTGCACACTGCACATACATAAACAAGAAGGAATGTGTGTAGGTATAAAGAGAAAAAAGGAAAGTTGCTATTTGGTAGCTCCACACTTCCGGATTGCTTTCTCTCTCCCTCTTCTTCTTCTGTCTCTGTTTTTGAGCTGCATACATAAAATGTTTCAGCTTTTTTTCTTCCATAATTTCGTTATTAGATGGTTTAATATCCCCTTTCAACATTGTATACCGTATACATTACTACTATTATGGATAAAAAATGTATATTATAATAACGCCGTCAAGGATATATTGTACTTTGCATGCACTAATGTGCATATTTTAACATGCACTCTGAATCTTTATGAGACTCAATATTAGGGGATACGTCGATATTACAAGTTCAAAAGGCGAGTTATTTGGACTGACACTTTTTGTGTGCACTTTTATTACATTCGTTTCCTAAATTATGGGTATATATGTGGCGTGGCGTAGTTAGCTAGTCGTATATATCCTTTACACATTTTGTTTTGTGTTTTGTTTAAATATACGTATGCACATGTATGTATACATTCAAAGAGCGCAATGAGCTGAAAAAGTATCTTTTAATTTTTTATATAGAAAACTACAAAAAATAAATATTATGACCTCCCTAAATAATAAAATGTCGGTCAGGATTTTTATGTTGTTGGTAGGTGACTAAAATTCATTAAAAATTTATCTGGTCTCGAACAAGACAATAAAAATTGCTCCAACATGACGAGCAAAAATAAAAGGCAACCATTTATAATATATTATTCATACCTTTCAAATTCAATACGACTAATGCAAAAAAAAATACGTTCTGGTGCACGTAAATAAACAAATAAAAATGATGGTGACCTTGCAATACAGAAAAATGTACGCTTTCCACTCAACCTCATTTTCTCTCTGCCATGTTTTTTTTTGCTATCATGTAATTTGGCTAAAATGTTTGAGAAGGTCAGGAATACCAATTTATTTTTTAATATTTTATTCACATTGAACGTCCTACAAAAAAGTACCAACTAGTTTTCCAAAAAATCGATATCAAAGCGAAAAAATATAATATAATATAATATAAAAAAAACTACTGACGGCTAACTAAATACAGCTTTTTTAAAGCATTTGATTGTACTACATCGTCGTGCTAATTAACTACTTTACAAAATGTTGTACATTGTAAAACATTTTACATTAAAAAAATAATCTGACTCTCTTTTCAAGAACCTCTTGTGTATAAATAATGATAAAAGCATTTAGAGAGAGGGAAAAATGTTATGTATGGCTTTGCGTACAAAAAAATATTTACTCACTGTGTATGCTTAACTTTCTCTTTGTTTTGGTCATTTAATAAAATAGCGTACATGTCACTTAACTTTTTTCTTATTGTTAGGTATACGCAATTACTTTTCTTGATATTTCATATTTGATATGTTTTGCAATCTCAAAAGGATGAAGAAAAAAAAAGTTTCGTGCTTATTGCAGTACAATTTCCCGCTTTATCTACGGATACTATTGTCGCCATTGTGGAATTATGGTCACATTTTGACTGATTTCTAAAATCGGTCAAATGTGAAGTGTGACTACTCAAAATCAGACAAAACAAAAGAAAAAATAACCTTATATCAACATGCACGTATTCTTTTGAATGTGTTTTTTTTGTTCCCGGATAATAGACCATTTTAGACACTAACATTTTTTTTTCTTCTACTAATTGAGGTAGAAATAAAACAGAACAAATCGTGAAATATACTTATTGTTATTGTCACCTTGAAACTTTTATTTTATTTTATACCTATTTTATTTATTTAATTCCAGTTTCCTTCTCCACCATCATCACTACCAACGCTGCTGCTGCCACATATACAAGAAAGCCGCTTACTAAAAAAAATACCGGAAGGGAACTTTAATATAAAAAAAGCTTATTGTACTTATTTACTTTTTTTTTTAAACTCCGCCTCCAGGTATTAAACCAAAAAAGTGCCCAAACTTAGATAAGCTTAGAAAAGAAAGTTACTTGTAAGCTCTGGCCACGAAAATCTGGTTCGTTCATCATCATGAATGACCGAGTCGAGAACACAGAAAATATACATACACACACAACAACTGCTTGAAATTGTAAGAACGCATAACATTACTACTCAGGTACCATGTGCCTAACACTTCTTAATTGGGTCTCCTTTACTAGTTGGGTCGCGTTATTGTGGACACGCACTGCCAATTCTTCACACTGCAGTGGTGGTGGTACAAAAAGTTTTCTTTGTTTTTTTTTTGTCTCAAGCTTTTTACTTATAATGTACATACATACATAGGTACATACAAACATACAAACGAATAAATGCTAGCATAAAAATGTACTTTGCTTGTGCAAGCATAAAAAAATGTGTGGGACGATAGAAAGAAATACATTTATTCTGAAATAACACACAACAGCTTTCTAAGACCCCATGATTATCGGGGAAAACTAGTAATTACTTAGCTATTGCTAATCTGTTATTAAATCCATAAATGCCGAGTTACATCGCACTTTTGTGTTCCGCCGGCAACTCGGCACAGTAACCCACTCTTAGCAAACCAACTTCAAGAGCCACACTTCTACTACTACTACTGGAAACTCCCTTTGCGTACAAAGAAAACACACAAGCACAACCTTAGCTAGTTGAGTAAGTACTACATATGTACATATCCTTTGCTGACTTGTGTGTTGAAATGGCTAATAATGAAAGGATAAAACTGGAAAGTAAATTAAAAACCATTTTCAACCCAGATATAGGTATATACTACTACTCATTTTCAAGAAAAATATTTAGCAAACCAGATAAAATAGGTAGTTGTTTTTGACACAAATAAACCAATCCCCAAGCATGAGATTTTTTTTACCACCATAAAAAAGTTTTTTTACAGGTAGAAAAAGTAAAAAAAAAGAGGGGATAAGCAACAAAACAAAAGTTGATGCAAAAGTTGTGGACTTTTTTTTAATCGGATACAAATAAATTATGTAATCTTTGTAGAGTTTTAAAAAAATGATTCATGATTTCAAACACAATTTTTTTTATACATTCGTGGATACACTTTTTACTTTGCTTGAAGGTGAAACGGTGGCTGTGTTTTTGTAGCATTTTTTTGCTCATTTTATCGACCTTTTTGAAAAACTATTTGAGTTTGACGTGATCCCCAAAAAATAAAAGGTTGTGCGGTTGTATTTATATAGTACTCTGCACTGCTGCTGCTGCTGATGATGATGATGATGATGTAATACTTTTTAATACTCTCACAAAAGTATCCAATACACAAGTAGTAAGCCATAAGCTTACTCAGAATCCTTCTAAAGATTTAATGTAGTTTTTTTTAAACCTTGTGTTTTTTTCAATTATATATATATATTTTTTTAGAGAAAAACCAATTTTCCCTTTACAATTTACAACGTGATTTTGATGTAGGTACAACGTGTTTTGAGAGGAGACAAGCGTAATAAGTGGCTGGTATCTTATGTTATATGAGGGTAATGTCTTTTACAATACTTATAATGAGAAGCAATTTTCTCTCTCTTTCCCTTTTCTTTTTTTTACAGCCTAATAGCTAATGTAATTGTGTAATGAAGCAGATCTACTATTTCTACTACTACTACTACTCTGGTAGAGTTAGCTTTAGCTTGATAATGAGAGTAGTGGCAAGCAAGTACAACAAGGAGAAATGTTCACATACTACTTATATGAATGTATAAAAAATAATGAATTTTTTTACTCTTTATGTTTTCAAAGCCTTATATAGTTTTTTTATATAGTTTTTTTCTAGAAAAGCATTAGCAGTAAACCTCCACAACTGAATTTTTTTTAAAGAGGAACAACGAGAAAAATAGTATGCGGGCGGATACATATATATTTGTGAAAGTCTTTTATTTTCCTCACTTGAGTTAACATGCCACTATACCTACATACATATATTTTTGTGCGAACTATGCATACCTATCAACAGAAGAGGCCACACTTTTTTCCTTTGTACCTATTGTAAACTGTAAAGCGTAGTAGTAGTAGGGAGAAAGCCAAAGAAAATATATATTAGAGTAATAATAATAATAATAAAAATAATTACAAGTGTATTCGTTTTGCTTTTTAAAAGAAGAGAGTTCACGCCACAACTAGCACCACCACCTCAAACAAAGCTGCACACACAAACAAAGAACACCATGAATTTTCAATCGAGCAGCATGTGAGACAGCACATCCTTCATAATATCGTAACTTTACACATAAGGTTATTTGCCCAATTATGTATATTGCACGCAGATTATTATTTATGCATATAACAAAACCTAGAAAACACATTGAAATTATCATCATCTATCCTTTAGATTTTTTTAATAACCAAATTACACTTATTTATTTTCGTCTTTTTTTGTTTAATTTTGGTAGTCATCACTGTTTACTTTACTTTTTTTCTTTTGCCAACTTATTTTGGTGTAACAATTTTAACAAAAAAATACCAAAGAAAATGTATAGGTACAGCAGTTGCAACACGTTGTATTTTACAAACGATTCTTTTTTTTGAAAGGCTTGTTATTTGTTGCATTTAGTAGCCTACACATTTGGCGATAAGCAGAGTACTAAAATGATATATGCTAATGTGCATGCATTACTATTGCGATATGAGTTTGCACTTTTTTTGGTAACAACAAGCAACCGAGCCGTGTTCTCGATTGTAAAAAAATAAGGGTCATTTCCAAAACATATACAAAGGTCGTTTCAGCAACAAAATACGTACATTTATCCACACAATATATGTGTTATGTAAGTAGAGTTATTCGTACATAGGTAGCATGTATTAGGGTATATGCATGTTTGTATAATATGTATAAATTAAAGAAAAATAATATTTTTCTCTTCATATGCTTTCCTTTTGCGCCTATCTTATTCCAAAATCTCCTCCTAGAATACTTGTTGTATAATCATAATTAGAGCCAGGCAAAAGCATATACAGCAGTGGAAGCATTTCATGAGAGTTACCTCTGCCATGCCTTCTTGTGGACATTATGGACACTTACCATGTACGAAATCGAAAAAATAATCGAAAAAATTTAGCATAAAAAGCATAATTTTGGTTTTGGAGCATTAAGCAATAGAACGAGCATTTAAATGCGATTTCAGTTTAAAAAACAATTTTTTAATTTAATGACAATTTTTTTACTCATACAATTCCAACATGTTTGCACACATTACAAACAGATATTTTGTCTCCATCGGCTAACTAATTTGAATTTCTTTGTTGCCGCATGAAATTTTTGGTAAATCTGGAGGTGCGCGTAATACAAGCAATCATGTCGTGCATTCTAAAACCACCTATACTACCTTTATTGTTTTCGTTACACATTCCCTAATTCATTTGTAGGTCACAAGTTCTAATAATTAGTTTGGATTTGAAAATCAAATCAATTCACGTTGTTTGCATACTAAAATTACAAGGCTTACATGTGACGCACTTACAACTTAATTGCGAAAGAAATAAGATCATCCTTCAATGTCGCAGATCAACGCTTGCAATAGCAAACAGACCACCACTACAGCGAAGAGGAAGATTAAAACATGATTTATTCGATTATTTTGTACATTTTTTGCCATAATTTTTTTCCGTGAACTGTGAATTACTAAGATTACTTGTACCATGTACATGTTACAAGGTCAGAATGTGTTGTTAATTGCTCAAAATTTAATTTAGAAATAAAAAACATTGAAAGCATTTTTTGGCAAAAACGGGCAGCATTTAAAGCATTTTTTAACAGAAAAAAAGGCATCAGAAAAACCATATAAAAGCATATTATGCCTGGCTCTAATTATAATATCGCAACTTTTTATACATAAATAGTATGAAATATATATATATACCTACCTATGAACGAAATGGAACTAAAGGCTGTCTAAATATATAACATTGTTTGTTGTGTGTTTTTTTCTGTTTGTTTCGCTGCTGGTGTTGTTTTGTTGTTTCTGATTGTGTGAGTGTGTGTAGGAAGAATATAAGCATGTCTGCCGTTGTTGTATTTTGTTGCTGTTGTGTGTTGCTGTAAGTACCATTGCGGTTGTTTCTCAACCCAAAGTTGTACTGCTTCTCTCTCATGCAATCTCGTCATTACCAGCCTCTTGGTAATGAGAAGTGGGATTACTTATATATTTTTTTTCTGTCTTTATTTTCGCCTCTCGCATGGCATATTGCATAGGTATATAGACACACACAGTCCGCAAAATACTTACATTTTAAACTCTGTCTCTATTTTTTTATTTACTTGCTAAATAACGAATCGCCAACTTACATGTGCCTATGTAGGTATGTATGTATGTAGTGTAAAACCTTAAGGAAAAAAACAACAGCCATGTAGGAAAAAACGTTGTACGTAACTTGTTTGCCATCAAAACTGTTATTATTATCATTTTGAGTGGATGTGGAACAGCTGCTACTCACATGAAACCCCCAAAAGTAATCATAATGTCTTTTATGATTTGTCGAAACGACTGACATAATCTGTATGCATAATAATAGTACAAATATGTGCATGCATACGTACATTGCATTCGCACAGACGAAAGGAACACAAGAAACAATTTTGCTTCTGTTTTTATTGTGGGATTTTCCATTAACTTTTTGTCTAGTATGCATTTTTGGTGCCACATATTTTGTTTTGTGTAGATCTGTATCATTTTCGTTTATTACTTTTATTTTGGAAAAATAGGAAAACAGTGTCTGAAAAATGTAACTTGAAACCTGACAAAGCCAAATTTTAATGACCAAAAAAATACTCGACTGAGACCAAATACCAAATCAAATAGATACAAAGATTCACACCACAACTTTGTTTTTGAAAATAGTAAAAAATAATTAAAAATTGATAATTCAACTACTCAACTATTTATCATTTTGGTGATATTTAGATAGAGCTGTAATTGGTATTGAATATCGTATTTGACTTTATTTCATAGAAACCGTTAGAGTCTAAACGAGATAAGCCGAAATAGCAACACATTTCGCGAGTAGCATGTTAAAAGAAAGGCCATGGCCAAAAAACATGTTACTCAATAAAATTGTGCACACACCACAACACAGTTATGTTATGAAAGACTTTCTTGTTTTGTTTTGTACCACTTTCCTGTTCGGGTGGCGGCAGTGCGCCCATGATAAATTCATAACAATTACTGGGGTAAACACAAAAGCGGGAGGATGATGATGATGACAGTGTGGCGGCGAGACAGGTGAGAATGATGACGAGAGTAAAGAAAAAACAAAGTTGTGAGCAACTTGTGCGAATGTTTTTTCCCTTCTCTTATTCTCTTCTCTGTGTGGGTTGTAGTAATGTAATGTGTGAGAAGTATGTGCTTTTTTGTCAGAAAGAAAGGAACAAGAGAAAGGCTTGGCAAGCTAAAATGTAATGTAAAAAAACCTAAGCTTTTGTAATATTTCGTGGTGGTGGTGTTCGTGTTGGCAAAATGGAAAGGTGTATTATTTTTTATTTGTTTTTTTATAAGCTAGACCAGAGAGTTTTATATAAATGTATATATACTTTTTTCTAATGGGATATATAACTTTTTGTACAGGTACACAATTTTATTCAAACCTACATGCATAGAAGGTATGTGGGATTTCCAGCATAAAATTTACAAGAACTGTACATAATATCTGGTTATGCAAACGAATCCTCATGCACAACAAGGAGACGACAGTCTGGAAAATAAATATAAATAAAAGAGTTCGCAAGGCCTTAGTGATACTTGTGGATTTTCTTTGCAAAATATTTATGTACAGTATACATACATATGTGCATATAGGATTTTGTTTTGGTAACAAGGAACACGACACTAAAGAGTAGAGTGAAGTCAAGAGACAGGGAAAATGCATAATGCAGATTATTTAAGCACGAAAGCATGTAGAGTACACACACGTGTGTCGTAACCCACCGGTTCATTGGAAAAATATTCATCTCAAGAATTTGTTGGGAAATGTAATAATGCACTCGAGCTTCTACTACTGCAAATCCACTACTGCTGCTGCTCTGATTGCATAACATACATTTTTTTTGTCTCTTTGACCTTTTGATCCATCACAATAAATCTGTTAACGGGACAGGTTGATGGTTCCTTTGCCCTTTTTGTGATGGTAATAGGTTGGAAAGTGTCAAGATAGATTATCTTACAAATATTCTAATAGTAGAAACTTTTGTGGGAAATGGAATGAGATTTTCCATTTATGAGTTTTTAGCAAAAGAAGTTGAATTTAAAATGTTTTTATTTTTTTATTTTGTCGGTCATTTATTTACAATTGGATTTTGTCGTCAGTAAATTTTCTTTTGCATTTTATGTAATACACACATATATTATGTGAATACCCTTTGTTTTTCATACCATTTTTAAATGCCTTTTTTGCGGATTTAATGTGAGTGATGGCATGAGAATGAGTGGGCGGCTAATGGCAAATGTTAGCAACAATCTTGATTACAAAATAGCAGTAAAAAAATAGGCGCTGTGAACTCATGTAAATAATAAATATGCTAGTGTATATGTAGCATATGGGTACATTCATATATCCACTTTATGTTAACAGTTTTTCCACATGTTACAAAAAATAATTTGTGTGTAGGTATGTACATTTGTACAAGTCACAAGCAAGGCAGTTTATTGAGGCAAAATGGTGATGAATCTCGTTTTATGCAGTATTTTAAGTACCTTTTCCAACATTTTATGAATAAAAGGTCATATTTTGAATATTCATACAAATTGCATAATGGCTTTCCCTCTTTTCTGCCTGTAATTGTATTTGACACACCACACCACACCATTCCCTTTCCCTTTGTGGTATCACATACGCTCACGCAAAATGACTACACATTAAGTAAGCAGGTATAAAAGTAGTAATGAAATAGTAGCACACATTTACCAAAAACCCAAAATGTGAATTTTCACAAAAAAAAAGACTTTTTCTACCTCTTATACAAGTCCACCATATCTCTGCTAAAAGTGCTTGATGTTGTTGACCCATTACGTTGGATGATAATGACGCAATGTAATACATTTAACAGGAAACTAACCGTTAATAAAAACAAACGATTAATATGCCGTTTTCTCTCTGTAGCCGTCTTTAAAAACCTTAGGCCTGTCCGTCCACCAGACAAGTAAGTAAGCACGTGTGTGTGCATAGACTGTGGACACATGACATTGTAAATAGTTATATTTTTACAAGAAAACAAGAAACTGGCACATGTTTTTATATGAAAATAAAACGAAGTAACTTCAGGATAAAATGAGGTTGCTATACAGAGAAAAGCTTATGTGCATACTATACCATTTCCACCCACGCTAAACAAACATTTATATGTTCACCACTAAATAATAATAATAATTTTAAAAAATTTGACTGGTTCACTTCCAAAACTTGTGGGAGTACTGCTACCTTTACGGTTACAAGAAATAACGAGTGTTTTTTTCCATAAATTAGTACAGCAGCCACTTGACTGGATCACCATACCGCGAACCTACAACCAACTCTCATGCTAAATAAATACAGATGGCGGGGCTGAACAAGTTAGAGAAAGAGTGAAAGAGGAAGCAAGTAAAAATAAGTGAAATTTTGTCTGAGAATGGCGACAACAAATACCAAGATAATAATATAATAAAGCGAGCAGATACACACACATAAAATGTATTTATATAAGAGTGTAACCATTCATCCATCCAAGAGGTAAAATCCATATTATTAAACTTTTTATACACAAGACTTTCTAACAGGAGCAGAAGCAGCAGCTTGCCACGCCGGGATGCTCACAACCGTGACAGCTCACACTCTTCTATATACCTATCTATATAGATATACAGATGTATACATCACACTTGAGTTATTTATTATTATCTAACGGGAAACTTTCAAATGAAAAGAGTTTCATGCGCTCAATTTGACAACTTTGTTGTTTAGAAGGAGGGAGAAAAGTATGAAAGCAAGTCAGTCTCTCTCTTCTCTCTCTCTCTCATCTCTTCTTCTTCTTCCAGTCATATTACATACTACAAACTAAATACGAGGATTCGATGATCAAAATGAGGTTGTGAATGATCATGATCACGATGATGATACTGATGCCGATGATTATAATGCCAATATCATGTCAGTAAGTGGTGATATTAGTATGTATCTCTATACATCCATGTCTGTTTAGCATTACTATCCCATTATTGCAACTTGCTTAGTTTTTTTCCACAGTTTGCACTTAAAGGGGCTATGCAATGCGAGTAAAAATCTCTTGAGGGAAGAAAAAATTGCAATACCTTTGCAGCACACATTTTTTATACAGTAGTAGTAGTAAGTCTTGTGCACTTGTACCCTCTGCCAGCAAATGTTGTTATGAGTGTGTATTTACTATTTTTTTATAGTATATACTTTGTTGGATATACTTACATACATTTCATCCAAGCTTTCCAAAGCTCACAACAACAAGACGAAGAGCGTGTGTAAGAGAGTGACAAGTTAAACTAGGTAGAAGTAAAATGAAAAGAGAGAGGGAAGAAAAAATGTTGGCATCAGTTCAATCAATAATGGGAAGAGAAAGAGAGAGAGAGAGAGAGTTGAGTGAGAAAGTGAGAGAAGAGCATCCATCTCTTTTTTCTCATTGAACGATGTCACTGAAGCAAGCAAAACCTTTTTTTTTTACATTTTCTGCCTAATATGTACTGAATTTAGAGAAAAAAAAGAAGAAGAGAAATGAGTACTGTTACTTTTATCGGTAAGGTAAAATAAGTGTACAAATATATGTATGTGTACATACATTCGTCTGTAAGGAGTAAAATTGATGTGTAGCATGTAGTTTTTTTTCCTCCACTTTTGGGAAAAGGTGTTGTTGGCTACCAGAGTTGAGTAGTAAGCAAGATTATAAATATATATGTATATACCTAGTGTGTTTGAACTTGCATGTCCTTACAATGTATAGTATGAATGGTTTAGCAGCTCTTTTTTGGAGCGACCCTCCGCGCCAGGTTTCTAAATATACAATGGAACAAGACTTGGAGAAGGTACATGGGGACTTGTCAAATATGTGCATGAAATCGTTCAATTACACCTTAACTATTTTCATTCTTTTACTTTACCAACACACACACACACATAAACATTCCTCTGCTATTTATCTATCTTATATGCTGGGTGTATGAATGTGTGTGTAGACACACTTAGACACCTGCATCTAAATAAATACACATACACTATGCTCCTGTACTGCCTACACCCACCACTCTACAATATACACCTACTATTTTTCATCTACAAATGGATATACACAAATACAATGAGCGTCACTGTCAATTTTCCATGTTTGCATACGTGTATGTACATAATAAAGATGGCAGCAGAGAGTTATCTAACCTTTTATAACACACATTTCACTCCTTTTACATTTGCTAATGGTAAACTCATTCCACTACTATTCCTTTTTCTCTCTACACAACACACAACACAACCAAACTAACTCCCTTTTCTTCTTTTTCTCTCTCTCTCTCGCTCCCTCCCTCCCTCTCTTTTCTCTTGTTAGTGAAAAGTCTTTAAATCATTCATGTGTGATGGAGCGTGAGTAAATAATCCTTATTCCCTTTTGCACAAATGAGCATTCACAAGGATTCGCGAAAATTTCCCTGTGTGCTTCAGTTACTCATCTTTCCCTTCAGCTTTTCTCTCTCTCTCTCTCTCTCTCTCTCTCTCTCTCTCTCTGTTATTTTTTACTATAATATGTGTGAATATGTTTGAATGTATGTCTATTATGTGAGTGTGTGTAAATGTGGCAGATTTTCAAACATGTAAAACCAGAGAAAACTGGGTATTTTGTGTGCATGGACATGCAAGTGGTGTACATCACATCATCGCATGTGTTTATATTAATACTGGCTGATAATAATAATAATTATTATTATTTGATAGTAATAATATTTTATAGCACTTGTTTGTATTATAGAGTGATGATGAGTGAGAAGATTTTGGCAGCAACTGGCTGTTATACTAATACTCCTCCTCTGACGAGTGTATGTGTGCAAAAGTATGCACGTACCTGAGTGCTTTATATGGAATGTGTCAGGAGAAGAGGTTGATAAGTATATTATGCATAACATTGTACATAAATATATGCACTGATGGGATGGAAAAGAGAAAGGAAATATGTTGCAAAGATTGACAATTTAGGTATGATCATGATGATTTGCTGGTACGAGGTGCGACATGACTGGCTGTGCATTTGTTTGATATTATAAGCTATAATTTGCTAGCGTATAATATACGTATGTTAGTCTAGTATGTAGGTATATATATACATATTATAATGTGTGTCAACAGACTTTGGTTGTGTGGCTACTATTACTACTTGGGTATGTAAATATAGTAGTGTGTGTGTGTGTGTGGTGATGATATGTACAACGTCATTGTAATGTGTCCTTCCTGGATTCTCCTGGATTGAAACTGGAGAGCACGGATTGTATTTTACATAATAATGCCAGTATAATTATTCCAGGACTGATCAAGATAATATGTATGAATTTTAACTGAAAATGGTATAATATATGCATAATATGTGAAAAGAGCATACAAGTACATATATAAACGCATATATGATATGTGAGCATTATTATTCGTGGTAAAACTCATCGACACTCTTGAGTATTATTATTCAACGTACAAAAAAAAAATGATCAACGTAAGTTGAGATGCTCTCTAATGACACCAATACCTCATTCCCAGACCACCAGCAATAATCCTTTTATGTAAATAATATGTAAAATGATATAACATGAAAATCCATTCATCCATTCAAGTAACACCTAAACCTCCGTAGTGTCTCCCACGTATACACTCAACCTACGCAAATACCGCTGCTACACTATAAAAAAAACAACTGGTGTGTCATATCCGGTGGTGAAAGTTGAGCTGGAATCCTTATACCAAAAAAATAATTGTGTGTATGACGCAAGGTAATGATTTGGTGTGCATGCTTGAATAATACTTTTCACTCAAGTAGCTGGAGACACGCAGCACCGGATAATATCATATTTAAATAATACTATCTACACACACATTTCTACTACATACATTTGCTCAACAGGATGTGTGATGATGAGATGGATTTTATGTGTGGGGAATGTGTGCAAAATTGTGCTACTTTTAAATGCCTATGTGTCAAGACATACGGCTATCATCAACATATACACATGAATTTTTTTTGTATAAGTAAAAGGGAAGAACATTGAATATACCTACGTAAATACTGGGTAAAGAAAAGAGAAGAAATATTGGGACTTGTATTATGAATATGTGTGTGTGAATGTGAATGTGCAAGTAAACTTGCTTGAGTGATTTTCCATTAAGGGAATGAACAAGTACATACGCCGGCATTGAAAACATCATATCAGATTATATCACATGAAAAAATATATGTTTTTTTAGCCGTATATTATATAGCAGTAGTAGTAATGGGAGCAGTAGTAGTGGTAATAATAATAAGTAAGTACACTTGCATGCATGATTGCATGTACATGGCTCAATTTTCAAGATTATTATTATTCCTCCAACCTTCTTCTTTCTGCCTCAGCAATACCCAAATAAATGTATACTATTCAATATTATTTGCAAACTTATAATAAGTTGTAAACATACTTCTCTACATACATACCCAATACATATGGTTGAATCCATACTGTGCATAGGTATGCATATGCTTTTGAGATGCTAAATACATAACAATTATATGTGTGGGTATCCATACACATTTGTGTGGTTACATCATATATGAAACTGCGCAGTTTTTCATGTATATTTTTGGAGTATAAGACATTTTACATACATACATAACTGATATTCGCAATCATGTTCTTTCTATTCCACAAGGGAAGATTCAATTCAACACATATTTCTTTTCATACTTCAAATCCGTCTGGGTTTGACTGACTCACTACTAACTTGAGTGTTTACTCAATACCATCATCCTTATCAACATCAATACCATCGTCGTGAGGAAGCTTCAATGAGGTATATATGTTGTATGTAGGTACGTGTCTAAGAGAGAGAGAGAGAGAGAGAGAAAATAGTATACCGAACAGATTTGGTTTGACTGACTTATCCTTTTTGGGAAAGAAAATGATGGACGGACTGACTGATATTATGACTGGATATTATGGTAAGCACAGACAAGCTACCAAATCATATTGATGCTCATAATATGTAGTATGGGCTTTCCATGTTGTGTCTATATGTTTACTACAAAGGAAGTAAGGCAGTAAGTTTTTCTTTTCTTTTTTTGCACAAATTTGTGTAGAGATTTGTAGCTAGACGGAGAGACAGACAGACACACTTACAAAGTTGTGGCTTCTTGGTGGGTGTATGATGATAACAATATGTGTGCCGGTATTTATTATGTCGGTGTATTATTTGCACAGCCATTTGCCTTGCTTCGGAAGAGGAAGACAAGAGGA
>JAHZNC010002183.1:0-20217 GCA_027744095.1 Zhuqinia jingwanae | reverse complement strand
CCAGACCGGAAAATGTCTAGACCGGGAAGTGTCCACACCGGGATATGTTGGCCGGGAAAGGTTGACCGGTAAAGGTTGACTGGGATCTGCCCGTTTCCCGTGATGATTATATGCAAGAATTCATAGGAGCCCCATCAGTATGTGATGATAAGGACATAATTCTTTACTCTGCCTTTTTCATCTTCTCTTTACTCTCCATTTATACATATACCTACCTATATACATACCTTATACCTACGTAGTAGCTACATATATGCTGTGTCTGCAACAATAGTGATAATAATGATACTATATACTACTGCCATCATCATGATCGTCACACAGCCACCGTTTAAAACACTATATTCGATTTACTATATCCTTATGCTGCTGCTGTATCTTCTGAGAAGAACCACAAGAAGAATAAGAAGGAGAAAAAGCAGAGAGTGGATGAAGGAAAAGAATTCTTGAGAGAAAGAGAGAGAGCTTGCAAACGGATACTTAATTTTCTCCTGTCTGCTTATTTCAGTCAGTCTGAAGCTTCCTCTTTCACGTATCTCTCTCCTCCCTTTCATGAACACAACTCACTACTACACAGCAAAAGCAAATGAATGGAATATTTAAGTAAAAAAGGAGAACTATACACTACTTACTCTCAAAGGGTGAGACAGGGAGCTATGGTATATGCATATGCATTTATTCTCTCTGTGAGAAACATAGAGAAAAAAAGGAAGAAAATATCGCGAAAGGAGAAAGGCGACGAGGATAAATGAACGAAAAGGAAGATGGAAATGACTGGAAAGAGAAACGAAGAAGGGAATTGATGTGGGATATGAGATGAGAGAAGCTGTTCACATTCCGTCACAAAAAAGACCACATTTCTTGCTCACTTTTATTCTCATTACTTCTCTTCTGCTTCCTTGGCATGCATATGCATACATATGTACATATATTTGGTTTATGTGTCTTCCTTGGTGATGGTAGTGGTGCATTGCATTTTTTGAACAATCACAATCTACCCTTTTTAAAGAAAGAATAGCAAAGAAGCAGCAGCAGTAGCAATGTGTCTTCTTTTACACATAATTTTATCACAAAGTGATGTCTCCTATATTTTACACATGCAAAGCCTGTCTGTCTGCTGTATTCGTAAAGTACCCTAGAAAGAAAAATAAGGCAGCAATAAGCAGCAATAAGAAGAAAAATAAGGCAGCACAGCAGAGCAAAGCACACGAGGGTCTTGTTTCTTTCTTGGCAGTCGTTTTGGTTTACTTTACAATCTCTTGGTCCATTGCATATTATTATAGTCGTCGTCTTTTAATGTTTTATTGTATTTTCGAGAGAGAGAGAGAGAGCACGTCACCTCACACATGGAACAGCACTCCTCATCCACTCCTTTTTTGTTGAAGATAAACTGATGCAACAATATATTTATTTTATGCTCATAAAGCAAAAGGTATGCAAACTGGCTAAAAATTTATAAGTAGAAAAGGAAATGTTTAAATTTTAAATGTCCTCCTCCGACGTACGTACATATATACGTATATATAAACATGACATTATGCTTTACTGTTTTTTATGTGAGGTACCATAAACTCTGGTTTCGCGGTGTTGGTTTTCTATCTTTGTTGCCCAAAGTGAAATTATAGTTTATTTGAAGGAAAACGTTTTACACGGAAAAATATACTATTTATCTGTGGCACTTTTGTCTTTATTCCTAAAGAAATTATAGAAAAACGATATTTATTATTGTTATTTAATAAGGTTTACCTACAAATTGCCAGAATTAAAGGTAATCCGAGTACCATCCTTAGCGTCCATATAGAAAAGTATTAACCAATAAATTTTTTTTATGACGTTATGACTTTCAACCGGTATTAGTAGTATAAATTAGATATTGCATAATATATCGATGAAAAATGCCTTCATCACACCTTAGCCAGCTTTGAGTTGTATCAAAATTTGGTGGACTTCAAAGTCCCAAATAAGTTTAGCACTACGAATTTCAAATCTCATTGTCGTAGATGTTTGCAATTCTTCAACAAAATGATAGTGGGCAATCAAATATATAATATGGTGTAATGTTACAAGCATACATGTACACATTCATCCATACAAAGGAAATCATATTTTGTAAGCAAAATGTTATAATCATAACCAACTTTATCAAAATGTAACATTCCTTTCTCTTGGTTTAACTCCAAAGGTAAAATGTCTCTCTACCCGTTTCGTTTCCTTACAATAATCAATGAAGAATGTACAGTTGGATGGAGAATGCGTGTGTGTTGTGTGTGTGTGCATCTACCTAATACTACCAGAAAATTTCTCGTCTGAAAAAAAATTTATTTGAAAGGAAAGTAGAAGCATATAGTAGTAATATGATCAGTAGAACTAGCAATAAACGTGTAGGTAGGTATTCTTTTGCGGTTTGAGATGTAGGAATTCTTCATAACTTTTGTGTGAGCCCATAACTTCAGAACAACGCGTTGGAACATGGAATATGGATAAAAACCCAAAAACCTGCTCTCCTGTTCTCATAGAATTCAAAATAATGCATTTATGGAGGCAGGAAACTGTACATATCATACTGTACACAAAATAGTTATTCTGAATTACTATCATCTAAACCGAAAAAACTATTTGGAGCATAAACGTTTTAGCCGGGAAAATCCGAAAATAAAATTTTCCATTTTGAAAAAGGAACAAAATAATATTTAATGTGAAGATAATGCACCAGGTGAACATAGTTTCTTTAAGTACAGTTGTGACTTTTTTCCTCAACTGATGCCTGCAAAATTTCTCAGAAAAATCTGGCCAACTGGCATTTCCATAATTTGTCAAACTTTTTTTCCCTGTTTCGCCTAGGAATATTCCTATGTTTATTTTTCATTCCTTTAATTCTAAGTCAAGTAATTTTGACTTGAGTACGCACTCAAAACATTAGACGCAAGCTTTGCCGCACTATATATTGCAATGCAGTGGTGGTGGTGGTGAGAAAATGACACGGCATTATATGTATTTGGGTGTAATAATAGGTATGTATACTGAAATACGAAATACGCACGCAAACAACTATGGTGATCCCACACAAAACGTATATATTTTTTAAATTCTCTATTCATTTGTCGCATACGCATCGCGATATAAAAAGCAAGGTTAGAAAGTTTAATAAATACGTAATTCCAAAGGCAGTGTGTCTGCTTCGCATAAAATTATAAGGAAAACGACGTCTATTTCGAAGGAGCGTATACGTATTTGCTAAGCACACGCATTTCTCTCGCCGTATGGCAGTGTGGCAGTAGCAGTATTATTAGGAGGCGCTCGTGTAACACCTCAGGTTGATATGCGGAAAAAAGGAAATGAAACTTTTTCCAGAGGAAATGAATCGGACAAGTCTCAACTTTATTTGCATGAAAATGCTTTCTCCATCCTTCTATGTTTGTGTATATGCCATCATCATATATAGTACAACCAGGTAATGTAAATAATAGCATTTTTTATATGTATGCCTGCGCCTACAAACCAATATAAAACTATATGAACACCACGCAATATACATACCTAAGTACTAAACATTATTTGTAGATGCGTAAAGTAGACGCAGGATGTTCGATGTGACTGGAATTCTCTCATAGTTAAAAATCAAATATGTACATTTTCGGAATGCACAAAAAAGTCTTATATTTGCAACGGGATGCCGTGAGGTGAATAGAAAAGGTTTTAAAATAGTTCCACCTAACTAAAAGAACGAACTGGGCAGGAAAAAACTCTCCCGACACAACGAGGGTGATCAGCTCAAGCAGACGTATAGCAGCAGCAGCAGCAGTAGAGAATCAACATCATCATGAATGGATGAAGAGGAATGGTGGAATGGAAAGTTTTTTTCCAGAGGATTTTGACATGCCTTCTTATTTCCACTTGTCAGTCAGTGTCTACGTTCCTCGTCACTTTTGTTCCACAAAATTCATATAATACCTTAATACACAATAGCCATGCAATAAGCTTTAAATACTCAGGTTTTACTGTGCTCCATGTATAACATAAGTATATATACTGCACTGCAAACAATAGGGAGTTTTTTTGGAAAAGTAAAATAAAAGAATAGAATTCATATTACCATTGATTCAGTGATTGTGCACTTTGTTTCCGAGTAGAAAAGTGACTTATGTAAAAAAAGAGGGAAATCTACCGAATTCCTCCTCCTCTTATTCCCACGCTTCATCTTCATGCCCTGTCCAATCCTATTGCCTGAGTGAACGCTGAAACGAAGGGAAAAAAACTTCCAATTTCCAGCAGAATGATGATGATACTGATGCCAACAGAGTTTAAAAAATCAGTGAGCATGCAAAACAAAAAAAAAATTTGAAAGGGATAAAACTATCTGAATTTTTTTTTTGAATGTTTCAATTTTCACATTCGTTGAGAACATCATTTTTGTTTTTCATTTCTTTCCTACTCAATCCTTCCTTTTCCTTTAACTTTCTTTTACTCGGAAACTCAGGGATCCTTGAATAGATAAATGTGTGTATATATTTTTTACTCTGGGGTCTGGACAATCGACCAAATTCTCTGTTTCGGATGATGGCACATTCGTTGCCTTACTTTCCGTTTTCATCGTCATTCCCGTTTATGTTAGACAACTTTTACCATATTTAAGCATTCAATCTGTTTCGTTACAAATTAGTTGGTAAACATATCATATTGTACGTTGTGGAAGAAAAATTTATGATAGGCAACCCTTTTTCCATGTAAAATGAAAAAAAATTAGCTACCTATTCGAGAGAACAATCAAAACAAATTTTTTGTTAAAAAAATGGAACTTTGAGGCTTTCAGAAATAAAAGACATGACAATGCAATATTAAAAACCTCCATCTTTTTCTCCCTTTTTCCCCTTTCTGCGAATAGTATTTTAACAATGTCGCTGTTACACGCATATTGTACGTGAAAGGGAAATGGAATCGACCACCGTGAAAATAGCGAAGGCCATCAGAAAAAAGTTGACGATGCAGCAAGAAAGCCATATAAGACTATAAAGAAGTATTATAGACGTATGGTTCGTCGAACGAAAAAAAAAATGATCAACGATGGACAATGCGATATCTTTCTTTTCTCCAACATTCCTTTTGACCGAGACAGATCGTTCTTTTTTTCTTGAGACAAGATCATCTTCTACAAAAAAAATATATTATGTATTTTTTTGTGTTCCATTCCCATCCGTGCCATTCTGTTCTAGGAATCTCAAAAAAATACGCATGAAGTGCACAGTACGGATGTAACTTTAGCATAATAATAATCCAAGACGTGTGTCTGGAAGAGGAAGGAAATGCAAAGAACAAGTACTTTAAAATATGTCAATATTTTATATTAGAGCTCACAATCAGTAACAGAGAAGGAACTGGGAGTAATATTGTATGCATGCAGTATACCTACAGATATTATTACCTATATGCATCAGGTATGCAGCATCAGTTGAATACTTGTGTAAGGGAAGCTGAAAAAAATATGGGAGAGAGAGAGAGAGAGAGAGAGAAACTGAGAAAAGTAAGTAGACAGCGGAAAAGTGGAAAGAATCATAGTTAGAATGAATGGACACACACACACAAGTTTGTAGTTTGAGCATGCATTCCTGAATTCGTGAATTTTACATGAACAAACAAAAGAAAATGTTGGAACAGGGAAGTAAGCAGAAATCTTGGTATTTTTTTCTTTTCTTTCTTCCTTTTCAGTTATGTATGCAAGCATGCATACTTAATGAAGGAATGAGAGATTTCATATATATGTATAAAATATATATGTAACACTGTTATATAAAATATGTGTGTGTGTGGGTGCAGATGTATATAACCAAAACACATCTCTTATTCTTAATATTATACAGACAAACAATCAGACACTATGCATATTGAATCACGGCAGTGATCATGATACTACTGACGAGTGAGTGTTCATGAGTGTAACGCAACGCAACACACACACACAAACATGATATTATGCAATGCATACCAGAAAGTTTATATAGGTATATTTATGTATATACCTAATATGCAAAATCATAAAGACGATGAGCTGATGATGATGATCGTAGCATCATGATCATGATGACGATGACTCCCAAAACGAACCAACGTCAACATACTTTTTTCTCTACGATTTTTTTCTCTCTCTTGTTGTCAAGAATCTTGTGCTGCAAAACTTTTTTCTTTGTTCCTCCATTATAATGAAATACATACACTCATTTCTTTTGCTTCTTGCACTTTTCATCCTCGCAATAATAACATCATACATAAATATTCCAAGTTGAAGAAAATTAGTTTGTGTTGTGTGTGTGTGTGGGAGAGTACTATTACTGGCTGACTATATCTGCATACCTATGTATATTTATATGGTTTACTGCGCGTTGTTGTTTAGTTGGGGAAAGTAGAGTGAAAAGAGAGGGAGAATGGAGGAAAACTGTCTTCAGCCAACCAACAACTACTTGTATACATACCATGTTCAGTGTAGAGTATAATACCAGCAAACAAAAGTAGACAAAGAAATATTTCGAAAAGCAAGTTTTGAAAAATGTTTTTTTGCACTGTATTCACAAGTTGTATTTGAAATACATGTACGAAGCAAGACTTTTGCTGCTATACTTTTCTTAACTGTGCTTGGAACGCAATAGAAAATACGTAAAAAAAATCTTTCGCATCTAAAACATTGTGTAGGATTATATATTATTATGCATTATTTGAAATTTTCTAAAAATAAGCATAACTACGTTTTTTCTCTTTCACTTACAACAATAACAACAACAACCATATGCACTACTAATACAACTTTTTTTAATATGTATTTTTTTTATTTCTCTTTGCTGCTCATATCCACTTTTCTTTCTATGTGTTAGTTCGATACTTTATTTCATCGAAATGTTAGCTTTCCATTCACTTTCGAAATTAAAAAAGAGAACGACAGGAAATTCTACTTATGTTCTTACAATAAAATACATAACGCAAAAGAAATATAATGTAAAACTGCATGCATCTTGTTATGATATTTGTTATTATTGTGTAATGCTTTTTATTCCTCATTTCCTTATATTCTCCAGAAAAACGGAGGAAAAAGTGATAGCGCCAAGTTGGTTTGTCGGTTTGGATAATAATATGAGATGCATAAAAAAGGTCGTAAAAACTGCATATTGTGCAAAATGCTTTTTTAAGCCAAGAAAAATTTCATTATAAATTTTATTTATTTATTTTTGCTCCTTTACAAAGAACAAAAATGGCAGAAGTACAACAAACAAAAAAGACATGCATGAAAAAAATTTAATGAGATATAATATATTATGTAGGTCAAGACGTCAGGTTTCATTATTTTTGGTTGTTTGTATTTAATTCAATTCTGTCATCCGGGAAGTCAACGCCATCCTTATTTTAATGCATACATCTTATTATTACACTTCTTTTAAAACTCGAGTGTGTGTATATTTTACGGGATATATTTTTTGGTACGATTTTAAGATGATGAAAGTGCAGTAAATCATCATCATATTATACATAAGCTGGCTGCACTTATTCTTACGGGTGATGCTAAAGCTAAAGTACTTTCATTTTTATGCATTGGGTGATGATGATGTGCTCCAATATACAGGAAATTGTGCATATGATATACAATGAGTTTCATAAATGTATTTTAACTCGATGTTCAAAGTGACTTGCGATTAAATTTATTACTGTAAAATATGCTACCTACTACTACATATTCACAAAGTCATACTACATATACGCATGTACTTTATACTAATTCCACTCTTATACCACCTCAAAATATGTACATTCTTTTTGTTAAAGGAGCTTTATTTTACTGCATGCAGATCATGTTTCGATTTTTTGTCTTATTCCAATGTCTAATGTACTTAAAGTGTGAACGTGCGACCTAAATATTTTTCCTTCTTCTCCTTTTGATATATTTAGCTCAACAATGTCGGGATGCCTTTTTATGCGGCCATGATATGTGCATCGCCAATCGACTCCTATGCGATAACGTCAGAAACTGTGTGGATGGGTCTGATGAGCTCCGTTCCGCTAACTGTACCAGTAAGTAAAAATACTTTAATGTTATTTTTTATTATGCATGCCTACATTATATTTATACTTACATTCATTCATATATTTTTCTTTCTTTCTCGAAAATATATTATGTAGATTACAAAAAAAAAATGTTCAAGTGTGCAACCATTTTTAGCATAAATACGTGAAAAAAGTATAGGTAGTACAATGTAGTTTTTGTCTTGTCGATTATCATCACACATACCTTACATACATACAAACTTTCCCATAAAGCAGATCTCATGAATACGTGAGAAGTAACAAAACTGGAATGATATCGATGATGATCATCATCATGAAGATAACACACCCAGAAAGGTGGAAAGAAAGAGAGAGAAAAAATATCGTATTCATGGAAAGTGAGAAAAAAAGAGTTCAAGGAAAAAAATAACAGGAGATTTAATATGCATACCTACTTTGTGTAAGATCTCTCACATCACATCATACGCATTATAGTAACAATCCATCTCTTTCTCTTCTCTCTCTTTCTATCTTTACAGCAAATCCAATTTTTTTCCTTTTTATTTCCTGAATTTCTTTATCCAGGCCATTGCCTACTTCATAATACCAAAAGCCAAAAAAGCTAGTCTCTAGGTTTTCAACTCCTAAAAAAATATTCCCAAAATTCAGGAATCTCAACTCGAAAAAAAATCAAAGAAAACAAGTAAGAAGAGTATTTCATCTCTCACTCAAAGAGTAGCAGCAAAAAAA
Source organism: Zhuqinia jingwanae (assembly GCA_027744095.1). NCBI lineage: Eukaryota > Metazoa > Arthropoda > Collembola > Entomobryomorpha > Paronellidae > Zhuqinia > Zhuqinia jingwanae. The sequence goes on along the minus strand of JAHZNC010002183.1, from coordinate 11,445 downwards.
AACTGAAAACAAAATTCTGTTGAACACGCATTATCATAATATTTATCATATCTTTACACACACTTTGGTGGATCGTGTATGATGATGATGATTATACGGTCATGTAGATGTAATATAACATACATACAAGTACGTCCATATAAAGAAAATAATACATATATATCTATGTATTTTTTCTGCCTTCATTTTTATTTTCTCTTTCAAGTCAGCAGTCGCAACCAGAAAAGATCCATCTTTCTTATTACCATCACCCGAAAAAAAACTCACAAGTCAAGTCTGCGTGAGTTTTTTCTCTTTCTTTCTCAAACTAGAATTATGATGATGAGGTTTACAATATAATGCATTCGTAAGTGAAGTGAAAGTGGGAAAATCGGAAAAGAAAGTCATTCTCTATATCTCTCTCTTTTTTCCTGTCGGTATATTTATCTGTCTGCATGGCATAAAGAATATTGTTATTATTCTTATTATTGTATGGTGATGGTGGTGGCTACACAGAAGAAGAAAAATATAATAATATGTGTAATAAGTTTTAAAGTGATAGGAGCACACACTCACAACCACAGATAGCAAAAGATATAGACAGTCAGACTGAGAAAGATAACAGCGAAGGAAAAAACAAAAAAAACTCTGCTGTTGACTGCTGCTGAACTTAGATATGTACATACATACGTGCATACGTGTACGTACACAGTTTGATTCACTGTAGATTTGCTCGTGCTCCGTTCTTGTACTATATCTGTATACTGTACTGTAATATTATGACTACTGATAATAATGTATTGTAAGTGTCGCTATGAAATATCCCTAAATACGTACATGGCTTTACAATTTTTTATTTTTCATACCACCATCATCATATATTATACGGGTCGTATTTTCCTTTCTCTTTTCTCTCACACAGTCAATATCACAACAACTGTACGGAAAAAAAATCTGAAGTAAGCTTTTATTCGTTTTTTATAAGCCACAGTCCAACAGCTGAAGTATACTGCTACATATTATACAGATATATGTATAGTATATTCTGTATATCCATACGCGTGTACAATTTCAACAAGGTTTCTTACAAAAAAACAAGTAAAAAGCCTTTTATTTCGTCAATTCTTCTTGTCGGAAGAAGGATTTACTTTTTTTTATACTACACACGTACATTAGGTACATTTTGTGTGTACGTAGTTGCAAAGGAAAAAAAGAAGTGAAAAAAAAACTTTTGGGAAAAGGTAACGTCCAGTTGTAGTGGAAAATGGATTTATTTTAGACAAAGCCTTTTTTCTTCGTCTGTACGTATTTTGTCGACTTTGACTTTTGCGTGGCAGCAGTAATAAAAAAACGAACACCAAAAAATCTTTTTTCAAGCAGCTTTCAACTTTTTTTTGCTCGGTGAATCCACCTTGACTTTTCTTTATGTTACTTTACTTACTTTCACATCTACCTATCTATATGTATACAAAATTCATGATCGTATAATAATAAGAAATGAAGTACATTTGTATTTATTGTTATAAGAAGAAAGAAGAAGAGAAATTTTTTTAGGTGATGGTATGGTACTAACAATAATGCAATTGCTGTATACATTATATGTATAAAAAAGTGTTTTATGTCAAATTGAATCTGTGTAAAAAAGAGAAATAAAATGGAGGACGAAAGTAAGTGAAAAGGGAAAAAGAAGCCGTGTAACTTTATATATAACATCATCTCATTGTACTGTAAAGGCTTTCTGGATGAATTACATGTAGATTTGTGTGTGTGTGTGTGTGTGTTTGTGATTCACATGGACGATCACTATAAAAACGTGTGCTTGTGTGTGCACGTCTTCACGTGGAAGATTGCAAAGTAAATATACTTTATTATATATACACCACCAGAAAGAATCTGATAAAGTTGTAGGCTGATTCTTTTCCCCAATCGTAGTAATACACGATAGCTGCCTATTATGTATATACAAGTATGGAACATTCATTGTTTACTTTACATAAAAAGGTTCTTGGAAAATAAGAGAGAGAGAGAGAGAGAGAAGAGAAAAAAATATTACAAACTTCATGTGGGGTCTGTCATGTGAATATATATTGCTTCAAGGATGTGTTCTCTGCTCTGCGAGGTCATGCCGTTGTAAACAATAAAAGAAAAATCAAAAGGACAGGTGTGTCCTTAATGCAAGATGATGTATGTATGTATGTATGTACGTAAATGCATTTTTTTTTCATTTTATCTTTTTGTTTTTTTAAAATGTAGAAGAATTGAAGTTGGCACAAGAATATTATTTACATCGCAGCCTTTCAATCATGCATGTATAAGGAATGTGTGTAGCTTTATATGCTGTAAGTACATGTCACATTACAAAGAATGCTAATTTTGAAAGGAAAACAAAAAAAAAGTTTTTGGATAAACGAGGATGATTTATTTAAAAGAAAAGAAATATGGATTGGCTGATTTACAAAAAAAGTGTAACGGTTGACTGATAATGATAGATACATAATAATATACTATAGGTAGGTATATGCTGGCAGGTGGTAGATTGAATTAGAAAAAAACGGTTTGGATCCACATGTTTTTATCATGTGAGCTACTTTTTTGATAACGTTAATAATGAGGTTAAGAAAGCTATTTGGTACTCAACTATAACTACATAAATATATTATTACACGTTTTTATTGTTCAAGTTTTATTTATCTTTTTGCTGAATATGTTGAATTCGATGTACTGTTATTGTGTACTTCCGGCTAGTTGACACGGTTGGTATTTATAGGCGTATACTGCAAGTTTCAAGCATCCATCTAACAAACTGACTAGGTGAACTTTCTTTCAGTATAGGTCCAAAGATCCTTCTTTGAGCATTTTTAAAGTCAGTTGACACATTTCTAACAGTTGTTTGGATGTGCCTCTCAATGTAGATACCTTCCATTGTATATGTTAATGTTACATGGACTCTGTGACAAAATTACCTAACATAATTGCTTTTGTTACATATCAAAAACTCCATTCATAAAATAAAAGGTTGTTTTCACCTGTGTTATCATAATAAGCCACATAACATAATATTAAAGTTATATATTCCACACTAAATGATATGTACCTATGTATTTTTTAAAAATAATTTCAGGTAATATACTAGCGGACATTTTCAACGACTCGACCACGGGTGTCATTGCCATCGGTGGCCTCATAGTGATATCTCTCGTGATAGTAGTTTTGTGTGTCTGCATTTGTCAGCGTATGAGGGGCCCCTCGTCTTCTTCACGTCCTCCCAACAACATCACCAATCATTCAAGTAAGTCTGCTAAATAATAAATTGCTACTATGTTGTATGTTTAAACTTGCGGATGTATATACATGTCTACAGATATATATATAAATTATGTAGCATGTTAACCTATTTGGTTTTTCGTGGTCGTACATGAACAATAATTTAATAGCATAAAATCATTCCAAATTCCAAGCCACTTTAATAATCTATACTATTCAAAATCTCTTTCATTTCTTACTTGATTAAATTATGTACATTGTCAAATTGCTTAAAAACAGTAGCATAGCTATTCGCCTCAAAATTTCAATATTAAGTCCCTAACTTTTAAAATATTTAAATCCAAACGAAAGACTAGAAAGAGGGTATCCATCATATTTGATCCACCCATTTGGCAGTTTTTTTTTGTGTATTTTGAATATCTGCAAAACATTTTGAAAGACAAGACCCGAGACAAAATATTTTCAGTTTCTTTTCTCGTCGCCAGTCAATCAATGTGACAATCCAATGTAAAGTGAATGTTTAAATGCGTTATTTTACACCCCAGGGTAGACACAAAGTGGAAACCAGATAAATACCTAGTCACAAACATACACGCAGCTAAATATAGATGCTATATATGTAAATATCGGCGATGCGGGGGGATTGGTAAACTTTATTTTTTTACTCGATTATATACTTTCTCCACTTTCGAAACAACATAGCACAGCAGAACTACTACCACCACCACCACAAGCAGCAGAGAGTGACATGACGTGCATAGCAGGATAATGAAGTAAACAGAAACAGAGAGAAAAGCGATTTTCTTTATTCATCTCTCTTCAGCCATTTTGGCAATGACTAATGAAATTAGGTACTTATGGAATGAGACTGATATACGAAGAATGAATCAAATGCAGATTGTCTGTGTGAAGCTTTTTGTCAGCTGCTGCTGCTTTTGGAAAAGCAAGAGAGAGAGAGAGAGAGAGAGAGAAGGCGTGTGGCGTGTATGTATATTACCGCCTGTGAGGAGAAAACCATATCAAAATTCCACAGCAGTGCCCATTTCTTTACATCGTCATCGCACACACACAACAGACAGCCACACACATGCACTTACAGTACGTCTATTGTTGCGATATCATTCTCATCATAATATATCATATCACAAAATATAGCTGCAAGGGGAATACGTCTGTGCACTGAACAATATTATTAGTTGTTGGAAATTTGTCTTTGTACATATGCATGTACGACTATAAAGCAGCTTGCTCTATAGTGTGTGTCTTATAAAATAATGATGATGAACTGTTGACTGCTGTCTGCTGTGTAGTGATGCTAGTTCAGTGTTCGATATGTCTGCTTCTTCTACTTTCTCATCCATCCATCCAACATATAACCTGAGTAGTCTCACTGCTGCCTCTGTTCATTTTACAATGTTTGCTTTGGTTTACATTTCATGTAGTGTAATTCACATGTCACTGTTTCTTCCTTCCAGCTCTTTTGTGTGTGAGTGTGTGTGTTTTGTAACGCCACGTGTCTGTCATACTTAAACAGAAATTAACAACTACCTTAGCAGATAATATGATATCATCCTCAAATGTATGATGTGCACAATAATAAGCTTTCATATCACGTATTCTGGAATGGAACTTCCAGGCATGAGTAGAGTAATTGAATGCTACCCTTTTTGTAGGAGCCCTTTTGTGGTATTGGAGTAAAATGGCATAAATGGTAACATGGGTAACAATATTAAGACTTCAGGGAATATAAACAAAAATGTACCTATATAATTTCAAAAAAGGGCAACCTTTTTTTCTTGTGTTTGTTTGTATATTTTTAGCAAAAAAAGATAATTAAAGGTGGAAATGGTACAAGAAGTAGTTCTTGTTGTCAATACGAAACGTTGTATTAGAAAAATTAGTACAGTTGTATGATATAGCCACAGCCTTACACGGGCCTAATTTATGTAAACCAAGTAAACAGAACAACTAAGAGTAATGCATTTATTTCAGCGTATTTATTATTAGTGGGGTTCTAGTCTAAAGTGAGAGAGTATGCATGGCGTAGATTGAACTGTTCAGCAGGTTGCTGGTTATATACAATTGGCTCGTTGGGGTTTAATATTTTAAGAAATAGTAGAATTCAATCACAATTGTTTTAAGTTCATATTTTAACCCAAACTTAATTAATTCAAAAAATTATTTTATGCTGATTGAAGGGAATAGCAACTGCATTTAGTATGCATGGCACAATGTACCACAATATTAATCATCTTACATTGTTCAAAGTAAATTTAATTTCTTGTTTACAAGCTAATTTTTGTTCAATCCATGTAGTACCACACACAAAAAAATCTAATTTTCTATAAAGGTTCTCCATATTTCAAAATCCCTTGCAAAATTGTCTTTGATTCTCTTTTACACAAATGTATATTTTCATAAACACGTTGCACGCATGTAAATGAGCCAGAAGCAGCAGCAGCGGCAGCAATCATTGTACTGGGTTGAGAATCCCATTACTATTACAGTCGTGTAGGATGAAAAGTGAAACTTTGAACAAATAAAGCTGATTATGAAAGTAACAGAGTAGTAGCTGTGTGTAAATATCAAAAAGCTTTTACTTGATATAAGTTGGAAATATGATATGATGAATCCAACTTTGTAAATATTACGTGGATACCTACGCTCTTGACATTTCGCTAAATTAGATTGTATTTATAGTATAATAATAGCATATTATAATTTATTTAGTGGCCTGCAAATTGGTTCTTGGAATTAGTATATCCAGTAGTATAAGTGGCATACTTATATCACTGTTAGGACAGGTTAATGCTGTTACAGTTTTATTTGATTAATTGTGGAATCAAGTATGTTGTACTTTGTACATGGATCATGTGCCCAGGTTTTACGGCATGAATCAAAATTAATTTGTTTGAACAATTTTGTGCGTTGACTTGTAATTTATATGTATACTTTTCAAAATACAAAATCAACTTACTCCGGAGTATTTCCGTGTTGTTAGATATTATGTTATGTGTTTCTAAATATTTGAAATGCAGTAGTAAAAAATTCTTTTCTTTTTTTCCTTTTCACAGAGAATCAGAATGAAGCATCCGGTTCGAATGGAACTGGAACAATGATAGCACTGACTGACAAGTCTGGAATACACAGTTTACATCCCCAGTCTACACTAGAAAGTATTCATAAGTCGGGAAACTTGCATCTCCCTGCGGAAAGCCAAGGGTGACGCATCGTCCCCATCGTCGATGTTTCAAGGGAAGCTACTAAATCCACAAAGGCCTGTTCCATCGTAAGTATTTAAACAAAAAACAAAACTTTTTTTTGTATCTCTTCTCTATCTGTCTTTTTTTCCTCTTTAACCTCAAACCGCAATCCTTCTATCCACTGTCAATTTCTTGTTTACTTAAAAATTACACTTCCACGTCCCTTTTCCTCATTGTCTCTACTGACTCCTCTGGGCTTTTTTATTCTTTACCAAAAACTTGCTACAATGTACCTAGTTAACCCGACATAAAAAAATATGTATAAAAAACTCATCTCAAACATTTTTTTCTCTGACAACTTTCTCTTCTTCTGTCTTCTTTTTTCCTCATCTTTAAAAACTTGCTACATCCCGAAAGTCCAAAAGACCAAAAGAAAAAGTGCCACTCTGTGTGTGTGACATGGGAGGAAAAGTCACTAACGGCATATCTTACCCTCTTTTTTTTCTTTTGTCATCTCTTCAAGTAGTCAACCACTTTTTACAGATAGTATCTCTAACGATTTATCTCCCCACCCCACTACTTGTTTTGTATGACCAACCTGTCCTCTTCTCTTTCATCTCACCTCTATCTCTTCATTTTGTTACAAGAGAAAAAAAAGTTTTATTACTCACACACACAGAGAGAAAAACCGTGAACAAGACAGATTTGTCCCAAAAGCTTTACCACAAACAATAGTGTAGTTACACTTGTTCACACAACTACTGTAAAAATAACCACTAAAACTTTTTGGTGATGAATGTACGATTTATACGAACGACATGTTATTGTCCCAAAAGCTTTACCACAAACAATAGTGTAGTTACACTTGTTCACACAACTACTGTAAAAATAACCACTAAAACTTTTTGGTGATGAATGTACGATTTATACGAACGACATATTACATATTTTTTGTTTATAGTTGCTTCTCCATCTATCTAACAACCATGTGCATGCTGAATTGCACAGTGCTTGAAATATACACAATGTAAATAAATAAAAAATAGATACGCATACTTTCTTCAACTTTAATAATAATAATAATAATAACCAATCTAGCGATAATTCTACTTGCTCGAGAATCGTTACACGCCGTATGTTACATAATGTGTACATAGGTACATGCCTACATAGTGTACGTGTGAATAACACAATGCGTAACATGACATTAGGTGACAAAGTGACAAAAGAACAGTTGGAAATTTATCGTTCCGCTGGAAATTACACAGCAATACATAAACGAATCACGTTATTAATATTTTTCGTGTACAAATTGCAGCAATAACGGCAAAGCAAAACACAAAGTTTTTCATGTTTTTATTTCCTGTGAAAGTAGAAAACTTTGGGCTACGTTGATAATGTATGTCTGTATTTCCATGTTACCTGCATACACCTACACGGTTCCTGTTTACTTTTCTTTACATTAATTCACGATTATTACAGTGCGCCTCCCACACATTATCACATTGCAGCAAAAAAAACGAGAGAGAGAGAGAGTGAAAAGCTATTAGATATTCCATAAAGTAGGATTTTCTCGTCGACCATCCGCGGCACGGAAAGTGATGAGCACACAGCCATAAACCTTTTTTGCCTTTGCTTTCATTAAACTGACTTCCGCATTCTGCTTGAAAACCACGTATGCATATGTATGTATATTGCCACATACTATAACAAGAGCAGCAGTTACTTGTTAACTTTTACGTCCTCCTTTTTGTCTACATGATCCTCCAAGAATAAAAACAAGACACAAAATAAGACTCCATACATTATTATCCCAAATGTAGTAGTAGTAGTATGTCTTCCACAAGTTTTACTTATCTTGGGATTTGCTTCATTTCCTTTAAACAACTTCTTCATGCCTTTGTTCCCCCTTTTTCTCTCTTATGTGCTTATTGTCACTGCTGCTGTTTCTTCTGTTGATATACGAAAATTTTGAAGAAAATAGAAGCTAAAAGGTGTTTCCATCCTTTTAAGCTTATATTCTTGTAGCATGCTATGAGAAAACTAACCAAAAAGTTGTTATCATTGCCTTGTACACATAAATACATAAATACATGTATATGGTCATATTCTCTCTGATTTATCTTCATACCAAACAAAAGCACAATATATTTTTGCTCTTCTAGTTAACTCGAGAGAATAAAGGCAGTTGTCGTCGTTGTCGTTGTTGCCTCGGCTCATTCATGCATGCACCCACACACACACACACACACACAAACTGAAGAGAGAAAGATACATTCTTCTTATAATATGAAATACAACAACAACAGCAGTAGTAACAACAAAGAAGATGCGACAAGAAAGTCAAAAGAAAATGTGACCACAAAAAGTTTTTACCTTCTATTATTATCCCTGTACTACTCGTTTAAAACAGTGCACATATATTATTATATGCCTATAAGATATTATATCTTTTACACCATAAGAATAATGATGATGATGGCCAGGATCATGTGTGTGTATGGTGTGGATTGTGGATGTTTGTGTGTGTGTGTTTAAGTTTTTTTACCACACAACAAAGTAAGCTATAAAAGGAAACAAATCAGCAAGAAAACGAAAGCCCTACACATACACACACTCCTCACGCCAACAAAAAAATACTATTTGTTCTAGGATGACTAGACTTTTTTTCTTTTTCTTTACCAAAAACAACTTTCTCTTTTCTTAGCGGTGGTGGCCACTACTACACTGTTTTGTTACGGTGTCACTTCCACGTGCGTTCTTTTTCCATGTCTGTTTGTGTAGTCTAAAGACTTTACAAAAAAATATGTGCATTACTTGCTTACTTACACAGTGGGTGTACACTTTGCTTTTTGGTAACTGGAGAGAAAAAAGAAAAAAAAGTAAGCCATAGTGAATGCGATACGATACCCAAGAGGACCTCTTGGCATGTCTGAATAGCTGTTTGGTGGTGGTGGTGGTGGGATACGCATTTTTCTTATTCTCTCTGTTTGTTTTTTTGGTCCGTGTGTGATGTGTACTATGTGTGCGGTGTTGTGTAATGTATGCCGCTTTTTCTTGTTGTTGGTATTAGCACGGTATCGCCACTAGAGTAAGAGCATAAACGAAACATGTTTTCCTTTTTTTTGATCAACCAACTTGTCTACATTTTATTATTCTTTTCCTTGCGTCTCTCTCTCTCTCTGCCACTTTCACTATGTGTACTCAATCAGTCAATTTGTAACTAAAAAGGGAAAAGGAACTTGAAAGTATTTTCTATTTCTTTTTTTCTGTGTAGTAGCAAATGCTTTACACTTATTTAGGTACTCTTATTCCATATTCTGAAGGTTTTCCTACTATCTGAGCTATTATTATTAGTATTATCCTGTTTTTCTTTTTGGTCATTCACCGGTACAAAAAAAAATCTTTACGTATACAGGTATGTATTTTTTTACTGATTCCACGATACGCATACAGACATTAGTTAAACGCTTCGTTAGCAAAACAAGTATGTTCTACTCAACAAATCAATATTTAAGGACATAAACGGTAATAAAAATGAGCAGTAAAAAGGTAAAGAGAAAAAATGTCTTGAACATTGCATCGCATTGAAGAGAGACAGGAGGTCCTCTAGCAAGGGTCAAAGGAGTGTGTGTGTTTGAGAGAGAGAGAGAGAGAGAGAGAAAGGAGAACATTATAAAAAAAAGTGAACGAAAACTACAAAGTCTCAAATTGAAGGCTCATAAATTATGAATCCACATATCGGCCTTTCCATTTTGGGAAATGGCAGAGGCAGCGTAGCAAAAAAGTGTGTGTGGCAATAGCAGTTAAACAACTTTTGGCAGGGTTAGATCGAATGTTAAGTTTTTGTGCTTTCGGTCAATCAGATAAAGGTTTTGCTAAACCATTATAATGGCTTTATACACACAATTTTTCTATTTCGGTATTATGCAGAGAAGTGGAAAGCTTTATACATGGGCATAAGGACGTAAAAAATGATAGTTTATTTCTGATCGTATCAGCAAGTTTTTTTTCTTCTTCTTCTATTGATTTATTAACAAAGTGGGAACATTTCAGGAGCAATGTTCGGGGAATATAAATGGAAATGGTAGTAATTTGCAAAACATCGGCCACATCCACCTATACCTACACACAATTATTATTAGCATTTACATCGAATGAAGTAATGAAAATTTTAAATTGACAGATTTGACTACACAAAAATTATTACAATTCCGGGAATTCAAATTGCCGCTGGGAAATTTTACGGGTCGGTGATATCTGCATTTCACTCTCCGCGTTTCATGGTATTACGTCTAGTTGTACTTACTACCCAATCGACAGAAAAAATACATGAAATATTAAATTACTTATTTGCTCCTTTTTTATCATTACAAACCTGGAGTATCCACCTTTTCCCTGTACTCCTTTTATCTATATGAGCTGAAATGTATGTATATTAACAACCATATAATGTATTAATATCCTTATGAATATTTTTCATTCTTCTCATGTTTTTTTTCAGTGCATCACCCAGTCAGAAAGAAGAATGGTTTGTGTGAATACCTGTATACATGTATGAATGTCTATATACTACACCGCAACAAAAGAAAGAAAACAACATGTCCTTCTCTCTCTACACACCAACACCACAACTACTATAAATGCTCCAACAAAAAATATCTATATTCTCTCAGTTTTTTACTTCAATGATCGCCCCTCCAGCATGACAACGACTTATTATTACACGTATAGATAGATACATTATCGTCATGTCTGATATACCTATACCTAAGGTTTATGCATAGATATACCTATGTACACTTTTTTTCTCTTTAAAAAGATGCCAAAGGATTCCGACACGTGAAGGAGAAGCAGCACATACTATTATCTAGATCTAATCCTAGGAAAAAAACACACACAAACACGGTAAACAAGAAAATGATACCATATTTTGTTCATTCTCTCTCATCTTACTCAAAGTTCTCCTCTTGTTGAATGGAGAAGGGACATGGCGGCG
>JAHZNC010002182.1:0-16645 GCA_027744095.1 Zhuqinia jingwanae | reverse complement strand
GATTTGAATACAATGGCAATGTGAGATGCGCCCGAGAAAGGGAAAGTTATTTATTTAATTAGTTATAATTATTTTTTAAGCACGATTAAATGTGTATAATATACAATCTCACTACTATTCATGGGTTCACATTTGTATGTTTACTCGCATAAAATTTAGCCACCAGACATATGTATTCATTCACACATGGTACACACAGAGCCGTAATGTAATGTACAAAGTAGGCGTAAATTGTGAGAGAAATGATGTACAATGCAAAAGAGCAAAATACAAACCCATTCGTTTATAGTTTATACCATGTAGATATACTAATGCTTTTTTCTGAGTGTTTATTCCTACCTGTAACAAATCTCTTGTGTCAGTCACAAAAAATTCTGGACCTTCCTCACTAAAACTTTGTTCGATGTATTTACACATGCATACGAGCCAAGAAAATACTCAAAATACTATGAAATTTTATAGAGGATAAAAAGTTTTTTATGCAACAAAACAAGCTCGGGGGGAATCGGGAACGTATATTTTCATACCACATAAGGCAAATATTGCATATGTCATAATTAGCGGTTTTGTATGATATCATAATTGAGTTATATTTATGATGATGCCAAATTGCCAAGTATATAATATCTGTTGACCCACTGTTCCGGGATAAAAAACAAGTTTTTTAATATGTAGTATAATTAACTCTATTTCACATAATTATCTTTAATATACCTAATAATAAGAAAATTTTGCCACTATCACATTCTTGATAATTTTGTTTGTATTCCTTTTTTGCATTTTGCAAGAATCTCTTTCATTTGCAGAGCAGATCAGCATTTTCGTTTAATAATATGCATTTTTTTGTTAGTAGGATCATTATTGTCATTTTTTTGTCCTTTCTCCAGTGCCTTTTTCAACTTATAGTTCATCTTCTTCCTTTTTCTTTCTTTGGATTTCTTAGCAGGGTTCTGTGAGTAAAGCTCTTTTTTTCTCTGTTTTCCAACTGATCGAGGCAATGGACAGTCTCTCTTTTTATGATCTCCCTCAGCCTCACAATTAAAACAAAAAAGTTTGGTCGAAATAACTTTCACTTCTGTTGAACATTCACTGGAATCGACATTCTTTGTTCCTCCATTCAAGTACTTATCACTGCCAACTGATGTATTTGTGTTCTAAAAAAACAAAGGAAAATTGTGATTTACTAAGATCAGAATTATTGTAAACGTTAGTAAAATATATATGTAGGGAACTTGACAGATCATGGGGCTAAATGAGACTACTTATGTAACCTGTAACCCATTGGCTCAAAATGCAGTAATGAAATGAAAATATTGCATAGTGGGATGGCGATGATGATGATCAATTTTATTTTCAATAGTAGAATCTACCAAATAATAGCTAAGTTTAGAACAATAATAAAATATTTTACCAAAAATTAAAAACAACAATGGCAAAACAAATTCAATTGCTTTCTTGTGTGCTTTCCACTTTCTTTTTGTATCTGGATCCTCTATTTCTTGCAAAATGGACAGGGGGAAGGCCATGCATCGCACGATGGTCATTAATATTAATTTGGTTCAGTCGTTTTCTATGCCTTGCAAAATAGTTCTTCAATTTGTTATCAGTAACTTTGCGATTAATATAATCATGAAGTGTAAATCGATTGCCATCTTTATCATACGCTACAATATGGAAAGATGACGCAGCGTCCTTTTCGCTGTTTGAAGACTCCTTATTCGAATTATTAGAAACTTTTGAAGGAATTGATGTTGGCTCTGTGGTGTGTACTGAGGTGCTCCTTTCTTCAGGTATTTGAGACACATTGGAAGTAACGCTGGCTGTGGCAGTGGTTTCATTTTTTAATGGTTTGGGACCATCATCGAAAACTAAAGGGGAAGAGCTTGGTCCAGGCAAGACAGGTGTTGGTTCCACAGTTTGTGACAAAGCCCTCTGCACAGCATAAACATTATCATATAAGCATTATGTACTGGTGGTGCAGAAATAGCACTACAACTAATGTCGTATTTAAAAAAGAGGTTGCAATGTGCAATACCATTAAGCAAGAGAGTATGTAAAGAAATAAAATTGTCTTATACCAAAACTGACTTATATTTCATTACAGCCTGGCAAAAATAATTAACAATTTATGAGTAACACGATCCATATCCAACTTAAATTCGAATAAAATACATTGAAAAAATTCAATTTATCGATAGAAATAATTGTACATACAAGTATACATGTATTTTAAACAACTGAAAAGGCATTAAGTACGAGTTTTAATTCTTGTCATGAATTGCTTCAAATCTGCGTTCAAGATCTTCACCAGATTTCTCTTGTTGCACAGCTGCAGCTTCATCCATCCTGAGTCTTTTGTTCCTGTGTGAATTGAATTTTCTACGTTTCTGCTGTCGGATAACCATTTCCGGATGGTATAATTTGTAATACTCATCCACAGCCTTTTTGTCTTTCAGTCTTGTACATATTTTGGCAATATGCCCTCTTCCAGCACAACGGTTACAAAAGCTGGTCACCATCTTTTCAAAGCATTTGTCTCCTTCATTCACAATTTTTAATAGGATCCCAACTTGGTCATTATTGTATGGAGTGATACAATCTTCATCCTTCATAATGGTTTTAACTTGATCGTCTGTCACATTTCGCAATTTACTCAATTTCGCCATTGTTTTTGTTGGTAACACTAGATTTAAGTTATCTGGACGTCTCATTTCAGCCAATTTTTTCCGCCAGTAATGCAGCATAGAACAACATTTAATATCTTCTGAGTTCAAATCGATGGCCAAATCGCCAAGTTCGCATTGAATTTCCCCCTTGCAAGCTTCAATCACAGAGTTGAGCATGCCCGTGTCCTTCGCATCTTGTGAAAAGGGTGATGGAACCTACGAAATGTTTATATATTTTTATAAAATGTATTAATATTCATTAAAACTAACAGTGTAAACTTATATCTATCAGTCATTTAACATTTTAATTTAATCTATTATCCCATAAACTATTAACGCTAAAGCAGTTTAATATTAAAATAATAACAAATTGTTATTAACAATCTAAACTACAGCGGCTCAATAGATAGTTAGCTGCTGCTAATGGTACATTGTTTTATTTAATGGTAGTTTTTTTCCATTTTCGGTATTAAAATTTACAAAGTAAAACTTTCTTAAAAGTTACACCCGCAAGAGCCACCGGGTTCTCGTTTAATATGTTGTGCAGCATACTTCCTACTTTTTCGAACAGTTTCAATCAATGGAAATTCGGAAAAGTCTGGATATTCAGTCTGGTGTCTTTTCTTCCATACATATAATGCCTGCAGAATCCGAGTCTCGTACATAACATTATTATTTCCAATGTCTCCTCCACATTTATCCAAGACTGTCTTCAAATCCTCAAAATTAAATGCTCCCTCTTTATCCCGAAAATACTCAGACATGTCTTCGATTTGATCGTGAGTAATGTTCAACGCAGCTAAATCATCATGTAAGTTACAGCCTACAAGGATACTTCCCTTCAAAACTTGCTTGAGAAGTGGTGTAATCTATCCGGACAAAACCAAATAAATAATGTTTAATCAAGTCAGTCACATTACTTTATCAAGGTTTATGCATTACATTCAATATTCAATTAAAGACTGAATATGCGGAATACCTGATCTAACGGGAGCCCGTTAGCTAAACTATCAATCATAAAAAATTCCATATTATTGGACATTGTTTCACAAACTTCATCCTTCTTCCAATTTATTAGACTCCAGAAAACCAAATTCTTTTGAAAATTTACAATGCAAACAACTGCAGGAACAGCTTTATGGTGGCTGTCTGTCTTTGCCTTTAGACTGATTTTCTTTACAGTCATGAATAGTAAGCCGTCCTGTGCAGGAAGCATGTCGCCGCGAAAAATTAACGGTGCCTGTACACAACAATAAATATAGTTACCAAATCGCGCAATTCATTTTTTCCTTTTATAATTAAATGAACTTATTCGCAAAGTGCATTCCTATTTACCTTCCAAGCTGAACGAGAAACTTCGCGTCCGTTTGTAGCAGGATCTGCCGAACCGTTACAATGGTTGGCTTCGCCTGTGTCATCGTGATCGTCTTCTTTTAGTCGACTTCCACCCAACTGACGTTTTATTGATTTTTTACCCCTATTTGTATATCTCTTGATAATCGCTTTTAAAATATCCGGAGGTCGATATTCGTCGAACACTTGAAATAAAAAGTCTCTATAATTGTCGTCCTTTAAAGTCTTGATGCGAGACACAATTTTGTCCTAGCATTTAAAGTAGAAATTAGTGCAGTTAAAAAAAGAATTAAAAATGGGTATGTATTATACAACTGATAACGTGATGATAACATTCAAACCACACTATATTACATTGGGTTACAACAATAAACACTGGGGTTTCTACAAATAATATGATTAAGTTAATATTGTGATCATGACCGTTAATAAAAATTTGATTCTCAGGCCAAAAGTTTATAATGCTACACGTGTTTGCCATCATGTGTAATAATAAAATTAATGTTACTCAACTGAAAAAGTATTAAACATTATAGATCTACACACCTGATATTCCTCAGCACTTGCACTGGATCCTGAAACGATTTCATTAAATTCTGATGTGGAGGCAGTCCTTGATGATGATGATGTCACTGGGGGAAAAATTGGCATTATACAATTATTTTCTTATAAAATAACTAATAATCCCTCCAGTAGTAAGACAACAAAATTATTACTAGTACTATTTTAACCTCTCGCTTTCTTAGTTAATGGGACTCCTTCTTCAATTTTTTCTTTCAAACGGTTCCTTGCGAGATCAATCAGTTCGTTCAAATCTGCCTTAATTTTCAACAATTCGATGTGTGTGGGATCATGGTCCAACGCAGCTTCAACCTATAATGTCAAGTCAATAAAAAACAAAGCGTAATGATAAAAATATATTCTACACAATTAGAATTCAAACAGCGCTCAAACAAAATGATTAATTATTTACTTGTCGCAGTTGTAGTATGTACGTTTCCAATTTGGCAGCGAGATCATCAGCTTCTGTTCCCATTTTTTTACTGCAAAAGTAAAATAAACATGCATTAAATAGGGACAATTAGTACCAAATTTTTAACGCGTACCAACAAGTTCTTCATCTTTCTACTTGAATGGCGTTATAGATTAGATTAAATAAATAAACATTATTAATATTGCATTTGATTTATCTTATCACTAACTCTGTACTTCATTCCGTAACGGATCTTCCGTTCTTTGTTTTTTTTTCTCAATAAATAACTTTATGCTTCTTGGCACATTTGTTTCACAAGCTTTAACAGTCGTACTTAAAAAATGTAATCATTAAAATTGAAAGGAATCTTGAGTAATTGTATAAAAGTGTTATCTCGTGAATGAATGACACTACACAGAATGCATTAAATTAAAATATTTTTGTACATACAACACAGGTACTTGATCGTCGTGTGTGCATCTGCTTTCTTCTGCTCAATACACCAGTGTTTTGTCTAAGTCATTAGTCAATCAGTAAAAACTTGTTATAAAAAGCTGAACTAATTCCGTTCCTTTCACAGACAGATACAATTTTTATAAACTACTTTTAACCCTTTGTGTAGTAAAAGAAAAGTGAAAGTAGAACTTGTACCTTCAGCCAGCTTCCAACTTTCACTCGGACAAGTAATATTTAATATTTCATGTGGTTTTCTTGTTTATACTTAAAAAATTAAGTGCTTGTGCTTGTCAACTGTCCAAACTCCAAACATACGCACGCATTTATGCATAACTGCATTACATTTCCCGTGCATTGTAAGCAGCTGTGTTTGTTTGTTTTGCTCTGTCTGTCTGGGTATATTCCACCCTTTGTCTGCATTCTACTACTATACTAGTTCATCCATCCATGATCCTAATCATGAGAGATGTTCTCCTGTCCATGTTGAAGTGAAAGTGCAAGAAAAAATACGTAGTATTAAATCTCGGCTATATCTTAAGTTGTTACAAACACCCTAGTTGTTATAATATAAAATCATCTGTTTGTGCTTAGATTACCAATAAACACACTCCTATACTCCCCATACCATATAACATATAGCAGGCGTTTAATAATTTTGGAACACATCAATTTATTTGCCAATTGGAAATATTTAATCTTGGGGTAGTTAAAATTTGTAAAAAAAATAATTATTATAATTCATTGAGATTTGATTCAAATCATTTGAATATTGCAGTTGAGTGCGACGCAAAAAGTTGCATGATTTTTTTGCATGAATTAGTACTATTACGCGGAAACGCAAGCATGCTGGTTTACAAATGGAGAACTATCATTTTTTGTAAACTACGTGTTACAACGAAACAAACATAACTACAGAGAAGTTTTGTTAGTTCTTGTATAATATCATGGAGTAGTGCTATGCTAAATGTTTTTTTTTGTCAGCGGTTGACATCAGTTCCTCGGAACCTGTTTCCATAAATTGTACTATTGGTGGGCGATGTTGGACTAACAATGTTTGCAAGGTTTTCAACAATGTTTAATAATGGAAGAACTGGACGGGCAGGTGGAAATCCCGGTGGTGGACAGAGGGGTGGAGGGCACGGTAGCGGAGATACAAGTCCTTCTCCGTCACCGAAAAAACAATGCAACAGGAAAAGTAATTCGGGAAGTGGGCTGGATTCGGAGCCACAATCTTGTCAGGTACGAAGAGACGAATGATTTATTCATTTTATCATCAGTTGTACTTGTCTTCACTCTTCACTTTGAGTTTATATTAAAATCTTGGTAATACTTGGTTTAGGTCGATAACTCAACTGCTGTGATAGCAAAGATTGCTGCTCTCTATGCGGAGCGGTTAATGAGCGACATTACTCTGGTAATCAATGGGAAAGAATTTCATACTCATAGACTCATTTTATGCGTGAGTAGTGATGTTTTTCAGGTAAATATATTTCGTAATATTAATTGGCCGGTTTTTTAACTTTTAGATAGGTTAAAAATTAATTCCGAAACTGTTTCGATGATATTGACATATTGATAATAATTTTCTTGCAGATTATGCTGATGAACCCAAATTGGTCCGAGTCCAATGAATCAAGAATAGTTTTACAAGAGTCAGAGGACTGTGCTAAATATTTTGAAGATTTTGTAAAGTATTTATATACTGGACGACTCAAATTGGAACTCAATAATGTTATGCATATTCTTACTTTAGCCGATAAGTATAATGTTAAGGTAGAGTATACACAAAATTATTGAAACATGTGTACATTGGTAGGTATTCACCCTTTGCCCTGATACTTTACTTTTTGATGAATTTCAGGATCTTGTTAATTTATGCTTGGAATACATGTTTAACCATATTCCTGCTGCCGCCCACAAGAGTCTATTGATTTACTGGTTCCAACATACAAAAACCTGTGGTCACGACAAAGTAGCATCAGCGTGTTACAAATTTATCAAATGGAATTTTGAAATGGTTGCAAAATCTAGTGACTTTCCGTTTCTGGAGTTGGATCTGTTCACGTTGATTTTATGTGAAGATGATTTAGTGGTCCATGATGAGTACACCCTTTTTCTGTAAGAAATCAAAGATATAGTTATAATTCTAAACTCTGTATGTATATATTTGCAGCATTTAATTGTGTACGTATGCTTGTGAATAACACAACAAATCTTTCGGCAGAATTATTGCGTACTGGATTGAGTGTCAGCAGAGACGATTTTCTGAAGCTGAACCGGATTACGAAGCACGGATGTTACACATTGTTCAAGAAACAGCAATGTGCTTACGATTTCCCATGATGACTCCGCGTCAACTTGCAGGCATGCATACAAACAATATTATTACATTTGACTTTAATTTAAACAATTTAACTGTACGTGATAACTGAATTTTTTGTCATCTTTGCTTTACAGAATTATTGTTAAGTCCAGTAACAATTCAATATAAAGAGTTTCTCGTTGACAAAATGAGTGTGGGCATGGCTTTTCAAACAGGTAATTCACGTGACCGATGATTTATAGCCCCACCCGAAAGTAACATGAATTAAATACCAAATTTATGCTTTAGGTGCTAAGGATCAGTTGCTCGAGCTGATTTCGGATCATCCCTACAGAAATAGTTTATTTTCACCTCGACTCTACACGACAGATAAATGGAGCAGTGTTTTATCTGTTGAAAATTTCTCTCTCTTGCCACACTATCAATCCCGAACTCTTTTTTTCTCTACGCCTATATCTTTCGCTGATGTCACTGTTGACAAACAAATTGAATGGTGCCTTGACTTTTTCCCCAAAGCAGTTCAGTTTCCTAAATGTTTCCTGATAATTTGGCAGGTACTTTCTACCGTTTCACGGACCATTTTTTTGGTGTAAGGTGGCATAGGTCAAAATTATAGTAGTGCAGCGTTACCTTTTTTTTTAATTTTAGGGAACAATCGAAGTTCCAGAATATATCAAACAATCGGTTAGACTTTCTGTTCGATGTAAGAGTGAGGATGACACGGAAGTTCGCGTCCAGATTGGCGTTTTACTCGCAGGGCTTGCAGACGGAGTGGAACATGTTAGAGCAGTAGCAAAACGAAATTACGTATTTTCGGAGCGTGACAAGATACTGAACATTGATGACCTGATTCCATACAATGAACTTATAAGATGTGCAGTTTGTGATGTAAATAGTCGTGCAAACCCAGCTTCAGGTCCAGGAAGCTCATCAGGGGCATCAAGACCACTATTAGATATGCATTTGCAGCCGAATAGTGGAAGTCATCACCAGTGTTCAAATAGTGGAAACTTTCAAAATCACATTTGTTCGGACTACAATCCAGGAAGTGCACGAAGTTGCTATTTCGTGGGACCTTCATTAGATTGTCTGAAACTAATGATATGCATCACACCTATTAATGAATTTCGATGCTAAGTATATTAAATAGTTTTAGTTGGTGGCGCGTATCGAATTAGCTATACATGTATTGTATGTATGGCATACATTGTATGAAGTGATGTTACATCACTTCATACAATGTATGCCATACATCACTGATGTATGCGACGCAGTGGTAGTAGCTCTGCTTGTTTGCAATATTGATAACTTGTTAGGTAGGTGGTGAAGAAGCCTTTGATTGACCGACTGGTTTGGGATTGAATTGGGAATTCGTGCGTGGAGTCAAAACTGTTCGATTTTCAGAGATTGAACATAATTAATAATCAACCTTCATTATCTATTATATTGTAGTGTTGCTAGACTTAACATATATTAATACATAATACTATATATATGTATAATGCGTATTATTGTTGTAAATTGAAATTATTTTGATTTCAAATTTATCGTTGTACTTAAGTCAATTAAATTAAATTTCCAGGTCGGAATATGAACAGAGTAATTCATATCTTCAATGGCCAACAGTAAATTTCTCTTGTAAATCTTCAGCTATTGAGTTTTTGCATATTACTACAACTTAAACAACGCTTGTGGGGGGAAAAAAGTTTCATCGAAGCAATATAGCTAGAGCTGCGCCATTAGTGTACTATTTATTATTCATTTCGTACTATTATCAATATCAACAATAAAAGGAATTACAAGATTAAATCCATGAATGACAATGTACGTCACTAACGGGAGCACCAGGTTGTCAATTTGATTGGTATTTCCTTCAACAATTGCGTTGATCAAAATCGCTAGAAACAGACCGCAGACTGACGCAGTATTATATGGTATGAAATCTACATCATTACAAAGGAAAAAATTAGAAAATTTAATAACGCAATAATTTTAATTCCCTAATTTTGACTTACTAGTTAGAAATATGAGCAATGCAAAAATCATTTGAGCAAATATTGAGCAAACTGTTCCCTCCAGAGTTTTTTTTGAGCCTGTAAAAGAAAATGAGCACGTGTGGATAGAGTAATACCGGAAACAAAAATAAGTTTGACTATTTGATTATGAATACCTCTCCATCGTGTGCGTCCATACATCGTTCCCCCTATGCTTGCAAAAGTGTCCCCAATCCCAATACTCAGTATGCCAGCGATGCACGCAGAGTATTGAACAGGCTGAAGATTTTTTGCGTCCTCCACATGCGTTAACCAAATAGGTAACGAGCAACCAACCAGCAGATAAATTGGTGTTAAGAGCAAGCGACCTTCATCTTGATAATCACGAAATCCACACACTTTCGAATTGATCATTTTACCAATTTTAAATTTAAATATGTCCAATTTTACTACCCTCATAGCCTGGAAAAATTGTAAACACGTAATTTCTGAAGCCTGTCAATTACATACAATTTAATGAATCAACTATACGTACAAAGTTTAAGTAAATTATGAAAATTATTTACCTCTACCAAAAGAAAGAGGTAAAATACAATAGAGCTACAACAGTATATCAGTGCATGATCGACAATAATTCCAGGCAAGAATACCAATATAATTGCGAAATGAAACACTTTTCGATGAATTGTGGTCGTTTTCCGAGAGTAAAAGTTGTTAAGCGCCAAGAATATTATAGTTAACATAGATGTCATAGCCCAAATAGAGATAAGGATAACCTATAAAACAATAATTTCGTTTTGTAGTACATACAAAAGGAAACGTTTGATTCTCAAAAGACAAAAAGAATTACCAACAGGTATATTTACGTTCTTACTCTAGACGAGTTTGCAACTAGGAACTTGAAAGGCCAGATGACAAGGAACTTTAAAATCTCGTCGTTCTGCATTGGAATTCTAATAAAGAATGCAATCACACAGTATTTAGCCCATAAACAAAGCATTTCTTCCAAAATGAAAAGCTTCCAAGGTTTTTGTAGGAGCAGAATATAACGGGCCCCCAGGATGGTGCCAAAAAATACAAGCTAAACGAAAACCACCAAAAAAAATTACAAATACCATTATATAATAGCATAGGTATTATGGTGTCTCTTGAATATCATTCATTATTACCTGTAGTAGCATACGCACAAGGTCCGTTTCTGATAACGAGGATATCGGATTTTCCGTTTGAGGGAAGGGTAGACTTTGTGATGCCCCCCAAAATCTATAAGCGAAAGCGGAGGTAACTAAAACTCCTTCTCCAAATGAAAAACTTTTAGGATGTTGTTTTACAAGATTGTAGAATACGTAAGGAAACGTAAAATTTAGGACCATGTATGATGCGACTTCGTAAAATTCACCTGTTGGATAAAATGAAAGTCAAACTAATTGTAAGTTACTTACATAGCTATGGGATAAAAATGCTTGAAATCGAAATTATTATAATTACCTCCAGCGACAAAAACTATTAATAATACCAAAAACGAAACAGCTATATTCATCATTTTTAAGCGATGAAACAGCATGTACGAATTACACTGGAACCATCGAACTATGCAGAGTAAAAATGCGTTGTACGTGATTATCGTTACAGCTGTTAAAGTTTCCCTTTGAAGATCGAGATCCCTTATATAAAAGGCAATAGGAAGAAGGAAGGCTACCCAATAGCCATTGTCCACGCTTCTATATTCCAGTGTTTTGCCAGGTTTAAGGCTGGAATGACGCGGTTGTTCGTAAGAATCAGACTCTGCAGTTTCTTCATTCGCGGATGAACCAACCATTTTAAATCACGGGCCGTGATTCACGGTTAGTGATCAAACACGACACGGATGATTATAGAGCAAACCAGCTCTTAAAGCGACCCGTGGAACCTATAAAGCCATAGAGGTGTAATAAATTTTAATTATAATAAATAAAGTAATAGTGTTCCATTGTCTCAAGGCTACACGGACCACAATACCTTGAACTTTATTCTAAAGATCCAAAAGTTTAAGCCAATTACCTTAAAGTTTTCTAATATTTAATCTGTGGTCAAAGGCTAAAGGCTACAATGTCACTCACGACTCACGTAAGTTAACCAACCAATCACCAATTCAGCCAGCGACATGAAACAACAAGCTTGAAGTTGAGACTTTTGAACTAATTTAAGAAACACTACTTTTCAAGAAAAAACGTGATGTTATGTATTGTATTGACGCACAATAAACTAACTAGCTTTTATTAAAGGACATTGGATGAAAAATAGCATTTTACTTGTTTCTTACCTATTATCCAGTCAGCTGTTTGTTTTTTTACATTTACATTTTAATAGTGTTTACAAGAATTTACACCGACTATCGAATAAACGCAGGCGAACAAAGTACCGAACCGAGTCCACAAATGACAAGGTCGAAAACTAAACTGCAGCGTTGTCTGGAAAGTAACACCAAACACCAACCAGAACAAAGTCCAAAGATCATTGCTATTGATACTCATAATATTAACGATATCAGCTGTCAATCCATGTGAGTATGGCCATGCACATATGTGCGTGCGTGTATACTATTCCTATACACTATACACAACGTCGACAACAAACAATGCGTCAATCCTCAGGTGTTCGAAAAGTTCAAACTTCGAATATGCCCTAATAAATGCCAGTGCAGCGCCAGCGTATAGTAATTTGATTTTCATGTTCACACGTTAAACATTGCATGTATATCCCCGCGATTAAAATCAGGGGGATATCAAATCAATTTGACAAAAGGTTGCATGCATTATAATTATTAGTTCCATATTCATTATTCCATGTTTAGAGTTTAGACATTATATGCATTGTATTTTAATGTAATTTGGCACGTCAGTCAGTTCCGTACATACATTGTAACTTAACTTGTAAGTATGACGTATACACATATTACACATTCATTCAAAGAAAGACCAACTTTTAGTAGTAGATTGGGATCGATCGACAACAACAAGTGTCGTCCTCCTGCTCCTTGTCATAGTTCCAGTCCAAGAGAAGCGGGATATTCTGGACTCGTTAATTGTTAATTGACAATTCAATTAACTTTTTCCTTCAACTAGTTAAGCCTGTCCGTACATACATTGTAACTTGTAACTTAACTTGTAAGTATGATGTATACACATATTACACATTCATTCAAACAAAGACCAACTTTTAGTAGTAGATTGAGATCGATCGACAACAACAAGTGTCGTCCTCCTGCTCCTTGTCATAGTTCCAGTCCAAGAGAAGCGGGATAAGTTTCTTCATAGCCCGGTTTTTCTTTTCTTTTTGTAGTTTTTTTTTTCATGCACGCACATGTGAGATGCTTCGTATGTGGTGTGGGTGTGACTATGAGTAGTGTAAATATAAAAATGTTTTTGTTCGTTACTAACTTTGAAAGTTATTAATAAAATCCAGTGTAGTTTAGCAACAACTTCTTTGACATTGACGCCTTTCTTCTAAGCAAGAAGCACACGCTTCCAGTTGTAGATTTGTTTAAACAATTTTTTTTCTCTTGTTTCAATTTCAGTTTTATTTTATACGAATATTGTTGATAGAATGACATGTGACAAGTTTATAAAATAAAATAATGTTGTGGTAGTTACCTTCAGGTCATGAATTAAACGTGCGTTTTTATGTTTTGGTTACTTCTGTATAAGGGCGTAGATTTGATAAGGTGGGCAGCTGAACTCGTTTAATCTGAATTTTAACTTAAACTTTTGGCATTCTTCACTTGATTGAAATATGGATTCTGATTCACTGATGGAAACGGAGACTGAAATGCTAACGCCTGTGAGGCATAGTGTCAAGACAGAGCAGGCATCAGGCATTGACATCAATGCAAAAAACTCGTGTGAGACCTTTTCTCATGAGATAAACACGAAAGTTGTCCAGAAACCCAGATGCGAGTCCACGGGGGGTACCTCACCCTCCAACACCGAGCGGCTGGAAAGTCAGCATTCTGAAACCGACTCTACAACGTCAACATCATCGTTCAATTTTGAACTTTCTGATGCTGATGTGAACGAACTTAACAAAACTAAGGCCGACAACGGCAATCAACTTTCATTACCAAATGATGTGTCATACACTGAGAAAATTGGAACGTGCATTGATGATGATAACAAGACGAAGTCTACTACGCCTCCACATAGTGAAGATGTGGATTCTACAGGATTGAACAAAATAATATGTATGTCTTATGGAAATATTATCAATACCTCGTATATGATTTATGTAGGTATTTTTTTAATTTGTGACTCATGTATATTTTAAGGTTTTGCTAACCAAGACGGAAAAATAACACCTTCACCAGTACTGCAGTACGTTCTGGATGTTCAGCAGGCTTTTGACACTATCATTAGTTGTGCAGATGGAAAAATTGGCGCTCATCGACTTGTCCTAGCTACTGCCTCTCCATTTATCGGAGATATGTTTTGCAGTTATGATCATGTACGTATCAAATAGTGACAATAACTAAATAAGACGATAGAATTAATTTTCACGAAAATCAATTGTAGTAAACATGTAATATTATGCCTTGCATATTTATCTATATCTAAATTATTTTAGCGATTGGGGGAAGTTGCCGTATTAGTCTTGCCTGATATAAGAGTCCAAATTATGAAATATTTACTAAACTTTTGCTACACTGGGACCATGTTTTATCCAAAGGAAGAACAAGAAGAGGTTATCGAAACGATGAAATTACTATTGTTTGGAGAGTTTGGAGATTTATCTTTGAAAGAGGTAACCGTGAAAGTACCCCCACAAGCCACAGATTCTGGTGACAATTCTGAATCCAGGCAATCAGAAATGGAACAGCAGCCCTGTACCTCTGCCAGTTTGGGTGAAGGGGTCGGTGAGTGCACGAATAATTAGTAACTTTTTTTTTAATCCGTCATGGTCCGTTAGTCATGGTTGTTGGATTCGATTTGACTGAGAATGCTACTCATGCTACATGGCTCAAAGTTATATCCTTAACAGACCATTATTATAATTTATTTAGACGAAAGACAAGACTCATTAACGGACTTGTTATCCTCATCTGAAGAAGATGATGATGAACCTGAACACAAGAATGAGGACAGCAGTGATAGTGATAATGACTCGGCTGCGCAACTCACAGAGGAAGAACAGGAGAGACTGAAATTCGCGAATAACTTCCCAAAATATAAGAAACTTAAAGAAAAAACATGTGAGGAAGATTTGTCAATAAACTACCTAATTCCACCAAGGCCGTCTGGATGCAAAACTAAGAAACTGCAATGTTATCATTGCCCTGGAGCGTTCAAATCAATGGAAACATTAGCCGCTCATTTAGACAACAATCATGGATTATTCCCAGAATCCCGAAACTTGAACAAGTCTGAATTTGACATTTTGACACACTGTGACGTTTGCAACAGTAAGCATAGTCAAATTGCGTCGACGAACCAATGCGTTAGCAAACATTCTAGAACACGATGTTATACTTGTTTGGAAATTGTTCGTATTCGAGATTTTGCACAGCACGTGAAGGCTGATCATGGGATAGAGCAAAAAAATGGAATGTGTATTGTGAAATGTAGATGGTGTGATGCGGGCATATTGTTACAAGATCCTATAGATAACAAACCCATGTCTGGCCATTGTTTCAGTAGTCATTTTCCTGGTGGACGGAATGGGGGAGCAACAATTGATATGGATGAGGGCGAAGAGAAGTCAGAACTCAAGCACAAAAAAATTGAACCCGACCAAACAACTACAAAAAAACCACACAAGACAGAAGCGGTCGAGTCTGTTTATCAAAATCCGGCTTTTACTACTCCTTCAACACCTAAACCTACCAATACTAAAACGGTTTTTAATAGCAGTGCATCCAAGCCAAGTACCAGTTCCTCAAAAATTAATAACAAAGCTGTCCCAGCAGTTCTGATGTTACTACAGAAAGCCAGTCAGAAACGCAAACTCATGCAGGATGCGGAAGTCGAGTCGGAACAACAATATATTGAGAGTCCTAAACAATTTGAAAATCCTAAAAAACGAGTTCGATTGGACGCAAAGGGAAATCGTATGCAAGTAGCAAAAAGAACTGGAATACCAGTAGGACGTCAAGTATATATTGAACGTTTAAAGAGTGGCGTTCCTACCAAATCTACCCAACAAAATAACAAAAAAGGTCAAGGTAAACAAAAGACGGTGTTGATGGACGTTTCCAAAATCCCCAAGATTTTTATCAATATCCAGTACTCCAAAACATTCATTTTAGATCGTCTCAATGACAAGGAGAATAATTTTCTCGTTAAATCAGCAGACAGCTTAAATTCTTCAGGTACACCTACAGAAGAAATCGAAACGCATGGAACTAAAAAATCTGAGCCAAGATGCTCCTTACCATGTCTCTAATTTCGTAAAACAAGTCAACAGATGTGCAAAATACTTTATGCGAAACTGATAACATGTTAATTTCGTAATATAAATGATTTATTTATTCGTATTTATTTAAATTCAAAGATTTTTTGTCACATTCATTTTGTGGCATTTGCTTGTTGACGTGACATGCATTTTTATTTGTTAGTTTAATAAATTGTAATTTTTATTCTTTTTGTGGGCAAGAAGGACTTTGTCTTCCAGTCCTTCGAGTTACTTACTGTAATAATGTAACTATAAAAAATAAAAATAAAGTGTAAAGTTGATGTCGTCGTGTTCGTGTTTAATTGTCCAATAAATCTTCATAAAAGATAAATAATGTATGTGTTTTAAAACAAAAACGTCAAATAATGCAAACCTACTTATTTATCTCGATTGGGAGCTCATTTTTTATTCATCAATACTACAGGCCATGTTGACTTTTGAAGTTAAAAAAAATTAA
>JAHZNC010002181.1:0-15188 GCA_027744095.1 Zhuqinia jingwanae | reverse complement strand
AGGAAAAGGTCTAACATTTGGCAAATGTCTGAATGGCCTATTCCTCCTCCTAGGTCTACGAAAGATTTTCATAAAAATGTTGTTGCGATTTTTCACAAAGCTTAATAAACTAGGTTTACGTTTACGAGGAGGAGGGAAAGGAGGAAAATGAAAGTCAGGTGGAATGGAGTTATAATAGGTATCTACGTAGCCGTCGTAGGGGCTTATTGGTATAGGCTCATTAACGTTTTTTCCGTGCACTACTACATCATCAGGGATTTTTCGGAAAGGCGGAATAAACTTTTCATACAAAAGGGGATCAAGAGGCGTTTTCTCTCCTTTTGGTTTACCGGATGGCTTCGTAGAGATGAGCTTACCATCATGGTGTGGGGGTGACGAGAAATTGCTGTCAGCTCCTGGTTTTGTCCCGTGAATTTCGTGGTCGTGGGTTCCGGGATTTGTCGCATAAGTTTTCCCGTCATATTTGGCTTTATGTTTTATAAACGCACTGTCATATAAAGGTGGTTTAATAGTTTTCAAATCTGTGTGCAAATGGGATTTTTGGAGTACAGATTGATGTCCTTCCGTATCTTTGGCTGTATTCCCGTTCTGCGGTGCATGTGCATAAAAATTTGATAAAAAAGGAAAGTAAAATTTAAGAATGATTTAAGGAAAGCGTCAGGTTGGAGTGACTAAGCTATTTTGGTACTGATATTTACAATACAGGTGCATGTGTTCTTTTTTTTAAGTGTAAAATTTATCTACAAATGTTTTTCAGTTATAATTAAACGTTCGAGAGCTTGAGAATGAGAATTATATATCTAGTCATATTGTACCAAAAGCATGTTATAAAATATGTAATCGTCCAACGATCACGATTCATCATTATGTAAAGTTTCGTTAGATTCTATAATATTAAATTCAACAATATTGGCATCGTTGTCTCTGGGACCTCGAAGATATGGTCCATATAGGTGGACAGGAATTACGTACCGTTTCAAGAGAATCCCTCCACTTCTCCAAATCTATCCGAGGAAGGACTTTGCTGTGACAAGAAACTCGGGGGTTACTATAAAACAACAACATTTTCGTTTAATTCAAAGATCCAAGTTTGTTATATATGTAGTTGTAGTTATGATCGTGGTCTGAATCGAGGCCCGAATTTCCGCTTTCCTAATAAGGATCGACAGGTTCTTTCTCACGCATATTACTTACATTTGGTGGTCAGGATGGACCATGGCGTAAACTTGAATACTTTTAATATCATCACCGTTATCACAAAGGAGCCGAGACAGCTTCATGCTTTTAATTTCGTTGAGTTGATCTACAGTCAATCAATTTTCAAAATCATTTTCTCAATTTACCCCCAGTTATATTCTTACAATGAAATGAAAAGACTTATTGCATCTTACCCAAAGTAAAACTTGAGGAAAGATCTGGTAATTCGTACCAGAAACGGTCACCGTACCGAAGTGCTTGAAATTGTTTCGCAATTATACACCCGAACGTAGGACCTAGTAATGCACCTGTTTTTGGAATTTCTGACACACCCCCGGACCACAAGTCAATGTCCCAAGGTGAGCTATTAAAATGTTAATGAATGCACAATCAAAGTTGGAACATGGGTTTCTGTCATTTATGCATATTGGGTAAATTCCATGAATTGAGCTTACCTATATATATGTTTATACTTGTAAACTGTTTCATTTCTCATAATGCCAATTAGATCATCCCAGTCGCTGATGGGAGCTAAGCCACATGATTTTCTATATGCTGCGTAGGACGGAACGCCGTGATCCCGCCCTCTTTGAATATTCATTTGCTGCTAAATCCATTCCAAAACCTTGTCCCTTTTCTTTGAAAAGGAGTGTAGTAACCTATGTATAATTGCCCAATTGCTTATAAATTAGTGATTTAAAAAAAAATAGAATGTAGAATTAGCTTTTAACAGAATTGTTTGCAACTTTTACCTGATCCGTAACACCTTCATCCATTACTTGAGCCAACTGATTTACAAGACCCATGATAAATGAATCGGCATACCCTGGTCTGAACATGTCAAAGGGCTGTCGAAGCAATTCATGGAGTTTTGTGGAGTCTGTTACAAAATTAACGTGTCCATGCAAAATATCAAAAAGTGTGTAGCAAATGTAAATGTATCGTGTAAAATTTCCATTTATATGTACCAATGAAGTGGTGGCTTGTAGTCCAGCGCTCAATTCGATGAGGGAGCAAAGAATGCCCGAACCTAAAGGCAGATGTTATAAATTCTTCAAAAGCACCTGGGTTCGTATGTGGGTCATAGCCGGTCCAATAGCCCTGTCCAAAATTATTGGATGCGACTTTGTTAGCATATCTACATATTTACGTACGTCACTCACACATCAATTTACATTAGTTAGCTATTAACCTCTTCAACAGAAATCCCATATTCATGCAGCAGATCTCTTCCCAAAATCATCGGAAGGAACTCGTTGTAAGTGATATGCTGCGTTATTGCCACTATAATTCTTCGTGTTTCCTAAAAAAAATTATTGGCCACAATGGGATTTAAAAATAGTATTTGTAATCAATTCGTATAATGCCTTTGCATCAAAACTTCCCCAAACATTTTTTAAAAATCATTTTACCTGATACAACTTCTCATCATCCCAGTGAGGATTAATTTGTGCTAAGGCATGAGCCATTTGATTGTGTTCTCTGACAAATATCGTGTGCAGAGTTGTTAAAACCAATTGCTCATTAACACGATTATCCCCTGCAATAAATAATTTGTTTAACTATAAAGCGTCATTTTATAGTTGAAGATTGATATTACAAAAAATTAAAATAACCTGCCAAGAAGCAAAAAATATCTTCATTTGGCCTGATACATCCGTCATCCGGGTCTTCATATTTTAGCGGAAGTAAGTCCTTCAAGCCATGATCTTTAAATAGTGGCAATGTTCTTAGAGTACCATACTTCCCTGATCGTAATTTTTTCCCAAGTTCAATATTTGATCCGTACAGAAAATTAGCGTCCAAAAATGAGCTTATTGTGTTAAAGGCTGTCCTTGGGCCTATGTATATTCATAACAATAAAATTTCATTGTTCAAAATGTAAATATATGCATATGATGAAAAAGTTATCACTGGAAACATTTTACGTGTATATATGAATTTCAAAACTGTAAAACATAACTTACCTAGCCTACATCCATTTCTGACTCCAGCAAACGACCGAAGAAAATTCATACAGCGATGATTATGGTATGAGTAGAATGAGTCGTCATGAGGGACTCTGATCGGAAAGCAGTTGCGATGCTTCTCTTTTGATATACTTTCGTATATGCTTTCCGAACAACATTCGGGGTCCTTCCCATTTGAAGTTTCTAGGTTCGTTTACAACATTCGCTTTTACAATAATGCTTTGTAAAATTGACAACATAAGTTAATATTTGATTCACCATGTCCGGTTCATGTTTCAATGTTTTTACAATTTTTACTTACTCAGCAAACTGTTAATATTTTTTATGTATGCCTGTATTGATATGCTTAAACTTAAAGTTACGTATTTTCTAACTCGTCGCGTGCAAAGTGTGCAGTGCATTCAATGCGAACTCACTGAAACGTGTTGTAATTTTATAGGCCATTTTGCCCCTTTGTTTTCAGAAAACTAGATTAGAACGAAGACAAACTATTTATATATGTCCACCAGAAACTGCCGTCTTCCTGCGATTGTACGTGATCATTGACCAATTTTATTTTTGCTACAGTACTAATTGAAATAACATGAACTATTTAGGTGGTCGTAGGTAGATGGAGTATTCTCATCTTTTAAGAAAATGAGGAATGTTGCAGCAAGCAACTAATTTGACTTTGGTATCTTATATTTAAATTGGAATATTTCCTTACAAGTTTCTTACATTTTGAACCCTTACTTAAACAGTCAACAGTTATANATTTAAATTGGAATATTTCCTTACAAGTTTCTTACATTTTGAACCCTTACTTAAACAGTCAACAGTTATAAGTTATAATTTAAGTAATTCATGTTAACCAGCCTACCAAATTGGTGGACAATA
Source organism: Zhuqinia jingwanae (assembly GCA_027744095.1). Taxonomy (NCBI): domain Eukaryota; kingdom Metazoa; phylum Arthropoda; class Collembola; order Entomobryomorpha; family Paronellidae; genus Zhuqinia; species Zhuqinia jingwanae. The sequence goes on along the minus strand of JAHZNC010002181.1, from coordinate 11,145 downwards.
TACCTATACAGATTTGGCGAAGACTCTTAATGCTTATACAAGAAAATCCAAATTGGCTAAATTGAAATTAGATTTGTAAGTATGCACCACGAAATTGCATAAATTAATCAAAAAAAACTATTCATGTCTCAAAATGAACATCCAAAAGGCTTACGACTATTGTCAGCAAGATACACAGGAACAAGTTTTTAGGGGTAAATGAGATCTTTTAAATATTTAGACTGTGAAATTTTCATAATAAAGCTCATAACAATAACAATGAGCAAGTCTGCAAACAATGAGCAAAAGTCTTACCTTTTGTTTCAGCCGTAAATGTAATATCGTGATCGATGATTTGTCCCCAAGCAATTAGCATAACTGTCACTGCGTGATCATGAACAACTCTATCGTGATGGATTTGCGATGAAATAATGCGTGGAGATGGTAGTGAATTAAGGCCTTTTCCATATTCTCTTGGTTCACTTAGACCGTCATGACGTTCCGGTGGCAGTACATTTTGGAAAGGGGTTACAGAAGCACCCCAGTCTGGATGGTTGAGATTGTTACAATGCCCCGATAAAGTTCGATACTTTGAAACCTGAAATGCAGAATAAATGCCCATAAAATACAAAATTATTTTCCATCTTACTGCATTAATCGTAGCTTACTGCATGAACAGCACCTACCTTGCACTGCTTTGTTTTAAAAATTGCTGGACAAAATTTCCAAATATCAGTCAACTCTACATCAAGCTTTGGCAAAAACTCAAATATTTGCTCATAATCTAGGTTGAAATCCTTTGCCAGTATTCTGGAAGTTTCAACTAATACACTTCCTAATTGATCGACGTCACGATGATGCTTATGAGCCTTGTGAGGTGAAAAATGACCTGGCTCAAGTAACTTAAATGCCAACCTCGCTTGCCTAAATGCTGAGTTTATCTCTTCCAGTGGTATACAAATAGAGCTGGATCCGGTATCGCTGCAATGACAAATGATAGACAAAACTCTAATTTTACTTGAAATCCACATTCATAACATTATGTTTTGCATTTAATGAATATTACTCACAGTAAAGCACATGGTCCAGAAACAGCATAAACAACTATTGGAACAATCGATATCAGAACTGTAACAAAACCACAATTACGTCTCACAATACCCATATTTTACGTATTAAATTTCCGACCGAATATTCTAACACGTCGAGCTTAAAAAATGACGGAACTATTGCGCTGAGATCATCTTACTTCGGCGTGGTTAACGATATTATTATGCATTTTTAGTACTGTTAAATGTATCTTAAATAGTGTAACGTTTTACTAGATGACATTTTACTTGTATTTTATGCACATGTATTGTTGTTCGTAGTCTCACTCTCACTAACTGAACTCTAAACAGGTTGATTAATTAATCCTATATTATGCACCGTAATAGAAGGAAAAGTCTTGTTACTTGTGATCATATATATATGTATTTGTCGTTACTGATTTTGTATCTGACAAGAGACTGAAGTGGAGAGATGATATTTTCATAAGCATATATGAGAATTCCCCCCTTTCACATTATTTCCCACAGAGCATTGTTTCAGAGTTACTTAACTATAGTGCCACCACGACTTCGCCGTCAACGTAAGCCATTAGCGTTTACACTTTCATCTTTGTGCATAGTCATCAGAATAAGTCTAAAGGCATCTTTGTTACATAGTATTATCCGCCATAAATTATCTTTTAAAGTACACGTAGGGAAGTACATGATAATATTTTTATTGTCTTTGTACGACAAAACAATCAATTAAGTATGTATGTATGTATATATCAGAATAAGTCTCAAGACTTATTCAAAATTTGAAAGCTTATGTAAAGGTCGTAAGGCGCTTGTCTTCTGGTATCGGAAGCACAAGCCCACCAGTAACATACAGATGTTACGGCTATAAGCTAGCTATACTAGACTGTGCAAAACATATATTCATAAAATATGCACTACATTCTTAACAGCATAAAATATAATAGTATGTAGTAAATCGTTTTAATTCTAGCAGTCCCCTATGTTGCATGCAGCATGAATGAACAGTGCGCAGCCCAGCTATTAGAAGACCTTTAATATATGCCGCACACCTCTCGAAGTCATTAACGCATATCCCCTTTCCTCTCTTAAATAATTACGAATTTGACCATATACCTACATTTAAAAACGCTTAAATGTGCAATTTGTTAGTTTATTTAACAGAGCCCTCCACTTATATTTTAGAGTAGGTACATGTATAAGTAATGGTTCGTATAGGCAAAGTATGAACAATAATTTACAATTTTGGTTGTAATTCGATTTATACATAATACCTAACATATCAATTAAAAATGAGGAACTAGCTATACTTGACTATAATATTGAATATAGGCATTATTTTACTTCAAATCAGGCTTCAAATTACTACCTGGTTGACTGACTCTGGAGATCATAAATATCACGTATGAAGGAACATTTAAGTAACGTTTAGCTTGGCTTACTAATTGCTTCGCTCGTCTCCTTTTCAGCTTGTTTATTAAACCATGATGAAGGTAAAGAACGTGATAAGTCTTTTATTACAGAGATATATGGTTATTGAGGTTGTGTACACTGTAAACTAATGATTGAAGTATAAACAAAAATAACCGGAAGTAAAATGTGTTTTTAAAAGTTGTGTTCATTTGAGGGTGTTAATTTACATTTAATAGTTTATTTTTATTTTTGGAATCTATTTAAACCCTTTATTTATAGAAGTTTTATTCTCTTATCTTTTAACTCTTCATGATATTATGTTCTTGATGTTATCATAAGTGTTACACTCATTTTTATAATATTGTGTCCAATTCAATTTTTAAGTTTAATTTAACTGTGATTCGCCAAAACAATAAATTTAATGACATGAATTTTTCTTTCCTTGAATGTCGTTTTATCTGTATAAAGTAATGATTAATTTTTACAGTAAAACTGCGTATTACACACGTTTGATACAATTTATTGCACAAATTTTCAGCCTTATATTTTAATTGGCACTCCTTTCAAAACAAATAATATCTATCAAACCATACTATGAGTAAAAGCAGGAAATCGTTGTCAAAAAGTCTAGCATAGATACATTGATAATAGGTATATGAATTCTTTGAAGATCGTGTTGGGGAAATATGAGAAACCAACACAATTGTCAATTTTAGATATAGATTATCTCTTCTTTGTGCAAAATCGTGATTTAGTTAATGAGTTATCATGTCGAATAATTCAACATTCATTTCAGCCTAAGGCGCAGTATTGAAAGTTTCAAATAGGTATACATACCCTAAAATTATTCACATTTCAATCATCGATTCATCAATCCAAAGTGAATAAAAGACAAATAAAGAAACTTTACTTATTCTTATACTTTGACAACTTATACTTAAGAATGAATTCTGATAACTAGCTTATTATAAAGTGACAAAGAAAGTAATTTTCAAAATATCTGTTTTAGCTAATCATACACAACAGTTTTGAAAGTCGAGTTGTACAAGTTGCAAGTGTACAATAAAGAAATTGTTTCGTAATAGCATCAAAAACAAATTTAACTGACGTGTACCAGCTTTGTACTTTTACAATCCGGCACATATTTCAAGAGGCAAAAGTTCCAATAGAGTTTTATTTTGGTACACTATATACGTGTTATAAATTACAATGACATAATGTCGTGTTCAAGAACCATTCGTCATACAACAAAAATACGAAGGAACTAAATATCGATTTTGAGAACCAAAGCAATAAAAATTTATTGACTTGCTGCCATCCTATAGCAAACGAACAGCAGGTGTGTGATTAGGTGACGTACTCCATTTTTTTAAAATGTTTTTTACAGCAACCTTCGCTATTATGTATTAGTATTAGTGCTAATTTAGTACATAATGTTTGAAAAAGATGCTTCAACTATGAAACAACAGCATTCTCTATCAAAATGCTACATTTTAAATTATAACTTTTAATGAATTATTGGAAAACTAAAAAAATAGTTTTATTAGAAATGCGTTTGATTTATTGATGCCAAACCCACATATACATTTTCCCATTTATAGCTTATACGCATGTCAATTTAGTGCTCCGATCAGCTTACGAGTATAAAAATATTTATAAAATCAAACTTGCAATGTTTGCAGATATGTATATCTATGTGTACTGTTGACAGACAGTCGACAATAATTAACAATCTCTCTGCATTCTCCACTCTAATCTAATCTACATATATGTCGGGTATGTACACCGGTCCTCGAGTTGACTTTTGGTAAGTAATATATATTATGATATGTTCCGCTTCGCTTAAGTAAACGCAAATCAATATTTAAAGATGACTTTACGATCCCTGTTGCGCCTGGTTTAATTTGTTTTTTGGGTTCAAAACTATTCAAACAGTTTAGGAATACAATATCCCTCATTTCTAGCTCATCAGTTTACTGGACTGTAGTTAACAAGGTGGGCATGATATTGTTATTATAGGTCTGCTTCACTCGCAAAAAATGAGCAGCAGGCCTATGCACGATCACTTACATCGATATTTTACTGTTTCTTTTTTAATTGCTCGTGGACACTAACGGTCTCATTTCAAGTAGTACAATGCAATACAACGATGTCAAATCGACATTGACTGTAGAGTCGGGCATCTGGTACCGGTTACAAACACCAATGGGGTAACTTGTGAAGTCGCAAATTTGTTTTTAAAGAGCGTTATTCTTTCATCTTTAGAAAAAACTCTCGTTCCTACGGAATGAGTATATATGCTATACTAAATGCAGATATGCCAGTGTTTCGCTAACGCAAAACTAATCCATTAAATACAAATACCAAATACCAAATTGGTATTACCAATACACCACCAATGTTGAATGTAGTGTGTTGTAGTGTTGTAGAATACATAAAAAACGCATCCAAGCGTGCGTTCGCTCAGAAATGAATAGAAAAAAGTTCTGCTGCTGAAAACATGATTTAAAATGCAATGTAAATTATGCATACATTAAACCGAGTTTATTTTTAAGGCAGGAGTTTGAGTTGGGGAGACATTTAAATAGTATTTGATCATGGAATGCACATTAAAAAGATGATGCTCAATAACATATCGTTCCTCGCTGTAATCATGGAATTTCAGCCCTATGATGATAAAATATGTATGTAACTGTTTCATTTAGATGTTTACAATACAATGTGGGAGGTCAGTTTGAAATATGTTTCATAATTTCATAGCCGATCATCACTTGACCGTTTTCGTAACCGTATCAAACAAATTATTGGCACGGGTACGGGTATACTTATAGTTGTCTTTCCTCAGAAATGTAAACTTTGGTTTCTATGTCGATATGTAATTCTGTAATGTGGAGAGAAAAAATCTTTTAAACGTCAACTTTCCCATGGCAATAATATTTAACAACTTGTATCCGACTACATTTTTCATACTCCATATAATACTAATCCATTCATACAAAAAAAATAAAAAAAATTTTCAGCGTGCACTGACATTATACCTCATCATAGTTATAGTATAGTGTACTCAAATATATTTACCTATACAGAATACAGATAGATATATCATATTCTTTCAACTCTGTCGTGCTTTTAGTACTATCGTCGTGGTATATTCATCTTCACCCTCACTCGGTTCGCTGACTCGGCATTCGGTACAGTGTTATGTTAGTTTTTGGTGTTGAAGATAGAATTCTATTTGCCCAAGTATATATGTACATGCATAAAAGGTATGTCGTATTTTGTGTTGAGTAAATAATAAATTTTTCTCCAATAAATGGAGACCTCAAAACAACTTCTACTAGTATACTTGCTATGTAATAGACATGCTTATTCCCATTTTAACCATAAAAAAATATATTAAAGTCGCAATCATATTAAAATGATATAAAACTGATAGGACATGTATTAAGAGTATAACAAAAACTGTTATTGTGCGATTGAATTAAACCATCAACTAATAATATCTAATAAAAATATTATTTTCTGTTTGGGATTTTGAGTTGTTCGTTGCTCACGGTTATTAGATAGGAATCCTCTTTTTACTCGTGTGTCCTTGGTACTTCTCGTAAATTTTTGAGGACACACACACCTGGTAATATTTTATTTCAGAATCCGGTGTTATATTTTTCAATAGCGCAGTGCTAATCGAAGGTATAATTTTTTTTAGACAAATGCATCAGAAGTAAAGTGGTACGTATTTACAAGTCTCATCCTTTTCATTTCACCACTCCTGTCAGTAGGAGAAATGGTGACAGTGTGGTACGTTGTCTTGTAAGAGGAAGTTGTCCAAAAATATCGTTAAAACAAAAATAGCTATACTACTATATACACTACAGCTTGTGAGCTTAGCAGTACTGTACCCGGTCAGTTAATATAGTAGGTAACCAATTAAAAACACTGAACCGTTTTATTCATTTTATCCTCGCCCCAATTTCTTCGTTGCATAATAAAAATACCAAATAGGTATCTATCTATATATTTCTTATCAAGTACTTAATATATTAAAAATCATTATTTTTTATAGAATATAAGAAGAGATCAACGCTTTCCTCCTGTCTGGATACCGGGAGAGTTGACCATAGTCAATTATTAACAGTGAAGACAGGGTGCTTAAAACTAGTCATTTAATTATCACAAGAAAGGAAAGACAATCTGAAATAACCTAGGAGTGTGTCTATTGACGTATTGGATTTTATTGAATTAATAAAACGGGGAAATACATAACTTTTTTATTCTTCAGGTAAGAGGCGTACTCCCATTTACTAATAATAATGTTGTTAGTTTACATTTTACATATTCGCATATATCTAAACAAGTCATTTTGAAACGCAAGGTTATATATTCTTTATTCTTCAGGTAAGAGGCGTACTCCCATTTACTAATAATAATGTTGTTAGTTTACATTTTACATATTCGCATATATCTAAACAAGTCATTTTGAAACGAAAGGTTATATATTTTTGTCTGATTTTGTAGACCAACCAAGAATTTGAAAAACTTTTGACCAACATCCCGTACGAAATACGCTAAGTAATGGCACCTAAAGAGCGACGCCTATATGTAGGAAACCTTCCCTACGATATTAGGTAAAGTGTAATGGAATACATTTGAGATTGCATAGATGGTTTTAACAGAAGTAAAAATAATTTTTTTAACTATTAAATATTTCCAGAGAGTAAGGACATAGAGGATATGTTTCATAAGTTTGGAAAGTTAGTCGATCTCAAGTTGAAAATACCACGGGGAGGAAACCCATTCTGCTTTCTCGAGTTCGAATCTGCCAAAGGTATGTGATTACAAAATGTTTCCATTTCCAATTTATATTAGTATAGACGCATATGCTTAACGAATTTATATTAACCATGCATATGGTGTAATAAAATAGACGCAGAAGACGCCCTCCGACGAAGAAACAATTATGTGATTGCTGGTTCAAAAATACGTGTTGAGTACCCAACAGGTATGGCCTTCTCTGGTATTGACATATTGTTTTGTTTGCCCTATATATTTTATTGATTTCCAATAAATTGATTTGACTCATCTGGGCTATATATATTTTTTTTTGTTTTTTTAAAGGGAATGGACCACGAGGACGGGGTGGGCGACCAATTGGAGGATCTAGTGGTGGAAGGAGAGGCGGTGCTGCATTCAGTCGTTCTGAATTCAGAGTTCGCGTAACTGGTATATTTATCTGATTATTCAGTTGATTTATTTACATTTATTCGTCATTATTGTGAAAAAATGTATTACATAGCAAGGGTGGCTCCGCATTATTTACTCCTCCGCTCATTCAACATTACCATTTAAGTTTGGAAGGACAGGTGAAATATGATATTGAATTATAGCCTACATTGTTGTGTCATTTAGAATCTATGGATAATTCTATGGATTTCGAACGCCCATGACTAAATCTGAAAGGGTTCAGTGGTGGGCTTGGGAGCTCATCAACTATTTGATTGGGAGCTGTAGTTTACTGGAACATGGGAGGTTGCATAACTGGAGTCACAGTTAAAGAATTCTATCTCTGGATAGGGAAGGATAGGGCTTGCAGTACCGAAATACAGTATCGCAGCTAAAAGGAGCTTTTAGTCATTGTTGGGAATCTGGGACATGGCTACTGGCTACGCAAGACTTTGTAAACTTACCAGCCTCCTGTTGTGTTTGTAAATACAATGTGTGAATGCATTACAAGCCTTTCCTCGTATTTGTGGAACATATGCCGCTTAAGAAACTGCATCAACGACGTGTCATTCAAATGGACATTCAATAATTTAAGAAAAACGAAATTGAAACCACATCTCTCTATAATTTGAAGCTCTAAAACAACGAGTGCGGACTGCTTGATCTATGATGACTCCGTGTGTATCTTATACTCGGGAGTTCAAATCACTTTTTGGGATTTCTAATTTTAACGTTAATGTTTTTGGGACAAGTCAACTTATTCACAGTCAGTAAGACGAATAATGCTTGTATCTGTGGATAAGTACTGATCATATGGTAATTTCTTACTATTTCGACACAGGTTTTATTTAGCGACCCCTCTAAAAGTAATAGCTGAACAGAGTTGGCTTTTAGCTGTGCTGTTCATAAAATCTTTTGTAGATTTCAGTTTTTATCCTATCTAAATGCATAAACGCATGCAGCTATGAAATAGATTTTGACTAAACTTCTTTCATACCTATTTTTAAAACTTTGCTTGGGTACTGCTTGGAGATGGTTTTGTACGAACATACTTAACATGACACAGAACATCATACATTATACTTTTTATCTTTGTTATCTCCTTTTGACTAATCCTCATTTGCTGGTCACTAATTGCAGTCCTATTAGATTCGTTCGTACTGATTACACGTGATTGATGGTGGTGGAATGATGTTGATTTTTTACTGCATGGGCATAGCATCGTATTTATGTTTGATCCGAGAAAGTTGCTTGGAATGAAGCGTATGCTTGATAAATAATTTGATTAGTTTTTATGCATACTTATTAACTTAAAATTTGCTATTGTAACAAAAAGTAGTGCAGTATGTGCCACAAAATGGCTCGTTGGTTGATGTGGTGTACAGTTTTCCCTATAAAATATGGTGAAGGCTGACGCATGTATAGCGTTTTTTGCTACTAGCATTAATTTTCGGGTGTGAATTCTGTGAATAAATTTACTTAGATCGCTTTTGCTTGAAATGGTGTGAATTTGGGATGGCTAGTGGAAATGTTATTTTAAGTTGGACTGATTCACAAAGGGCTGTGGTGCTTACTCATGGTATAATTTGTGACTATTATTTTGGTACTTTAACAATAGCATGGTAAAGGCATTTATATAATTAATTCGAAGTAACTATTGCTGAAGTAAATGACGTTGGTTTATATGCGATAATTAAACAAGTAAACGTATTCTCACTTCAATTTAATCCTGTTTAAGTTTTTGAACGTTTTGATATAAATATACTAAGTTGTACCAGGGTTTAAACGCCAGAAACCTGGTCATTTGTAAAGAAAGTATTCACGGTAATAGCCTGGTACGGTACGTTTGTCCGTACCCAAAACATTGAATCACAAAGAGCCATGAATAATGATACGTATTTCCACAGATGTCACAGAAACTGCATTTATATATTTTTAACAAACGTGTATCTTTTTATCCAGGATTACCACCAAGTGGAAGCAGAAGCTTCTCTCCAAGACGCTCAAGAGCCTCTCCTGATTATGGAGGTGGTAAGCGTAGTCCAAAGAGTAGCCGATCCCGTTCTCGTTCCCGCGAATCTCGTCATTAAAATGTGACACATCATCACTTATAATTTTGTTTATCATTTTACTATCAAATATCTGGCTAGGCACTTGTAATTTCTAGAATAAGTTCATCATTTTGGTATCAGGATTGTTTCAAAACAACATCAATTGCATGCGTTGTTAGTTGTTGTGCCCTCTTTTATTCAACCAACTTTTCCCTATTTTGTTAAGTTTACTGTTAAAAGTTAGATGTACACTCACATATTTCATACATTTTACAATTTCTGAGAATCAACCGGCATATATGTATAAATATAGTGTTACAAATTATTATGTTTGCTTGTTATAATGTTACTACATATTCGCACTAAATGTGTGTTGTTAATGATTGGTATGTTGCTTTTAATTGCTGTCTAAATTTTTGTCCATGCATGATCGTAAAAATATGCATAGAATTCTTTTATATATCAATACTTATTATATGTAGTTGATGGGGATAACTATAATATTAAAACATTATTTTCTTCTGGATTGTATTCCATGGAGTTGATTGTAATCATTCATTATCAATAAATTGTCTTAGGACGTAATAAGCATTGTTGGTCTTTTCTTTAAAAAAAAACTGCAGAATGTACGTAGACATTTTTCTCCATCCAAGATTAACAATTGGCAAAATGGGCATTTAATTAGCTCCGCCTTTCCTGTCAGAATTTTTTTTAAATCATACTGAAACTACATGTTGAGAATGTAGCGGTATTTGCGTGCTAACTGAATTGACGGAGCTAATATAATATACCATATTCCCATCATCTATTATTAATTTGATATAGAGTATTACGTGGTGTGCCTTTACAAAATCCGTACTTATTCTAATGCCTGTTATCAACTTACCTATATATAACATAATTACCTACTCTAGCATCTTTTGCATATATGTGAAAAATCATTCAAATCTTGGTATACCAAAAAGTGTATTGATTGTGAAAATGTTTTTAACAAATCATCCGTGGCATAGTCTGGTTGATTCTTGTCAGTTATGTACTTTGTTAATTTTAATTTAATATATTAAAGCTTTCCTCCCGAGTCAAGTCGTGTATAAATATTGCATGCTAAAACATGGAAATATGAAAAATTGTGTAGGTAGACAGTAGGTCGTTGCTGTCAGTAAGTAAATGTGTGTAATACCTAATAAAAATGCCTTATGTTTTGTCGACGTGCTTCTGGAATGAAATGAAACAAAGATTTTTAATTAATAATTATTACTTAAACAAACGACAAAAGCGTTTTGTTACGAGTTTGATACTTATGTAAATCATAATGGCAAAATGGTGAGAATCCGAGGCGCAATGAAGTAGTGCAATCATTCTGAGAGAGCCAAGCCATGGCCATTCAAAAGGTATGCATGTAAGCATTTTATACATAC
>JAHZNC010002180.1:0-11804 GCA_027744095.1 Zhuqinia jingwanae | reverse complement strand
AAGAAGAAATAGATAAAAGTTTTTTTTCAACAGAGAATAATGGGAAAATATAGTAATTCATTATTGTGTTTGGGTGGACAAAATGGGGGAAAAAGTGAAAGTTTTCTGGCGACATCATGTTTTGTTTGGGTTTTTGAAGATGTATTTGCGGAGAGAGAGAGATCGTCGTGGTGTATTAAGGCAGGCAAGCGGATGCTTTACAGACTGGAACAAGAAAATGAAGATGCATAAAAAACATTTTTTTATTATTATTAACGCTACTACAAGCCATTGTCATTGTCAATATAATATAGCAATCAGTAGTATAAGAAGAAGCGACATTTGTCTGGCGGGGACTACTGGAAGCATATAAGTAAAGAGAAAAAAGGTATTCTTCTTAAGGGTACTTAAGTCAACAATAATTTTTTTTGGGAAAAAATAAGCAATCCTTGTTTCCTTTCAATAATATATGTAATGAGGATGATGATGATGATGACAAAGCCTGAAAAATAAGTTGTTTCTCATGATATCTTAAGCAGCAGCAGTAGTGCATAGTTTTATGAGCCTCTCTTTATTTATTGCGCACAATGCCATAGTAATATAATGTGTTATACATAAGTCCCCACATTTTTCATTCAATAACATCAGATCCATGTAAATAATAGAATATGTAGACGAAGGGTCTGACTGAGCATGAAAGTTTTGTGAGGACTTTTTTTTGTTTGACAGGTCTGTACATAATTACAAGTATTTCACATGTCGAGTCGAGTCTCTCTGTATCGGGCGGAGAGAAACACACTTAGGAACAGGTTGCCTTTATCATCAAAATGGGTGTACATAATGTCAAGTTGGATGACTACTACTACTGCTGGAAGTAGAAAGTTGTTCTATTTTGGAATATTTTTTTTTGGAGAAGATGATGGTGGTGATTTGATGATGAATAATATAAATATTTGGAAAGTTTCATATTTCCAACGTTTCAGCCATGTATAAAAGTTTATAAGTGCATATCTTATTAAGTAATATTAGCTGAATGCTTTTTACATGTTTTTGTTACGAAAGTGGACTCTTCTGCTACAAAAAAGTTTTTTGCTCCATTTGGCTAGCAATATGTGTATTATTTCCGGTCAGAGGAAGAAGACTATTGGTATCTTTAAAAAATCAATTTATGAGCAGCTGTGGATGATGGGCTAATAAACTTGTTCATTATACCAATTTCCACAAAAACCCAAGTTTGACAAACAGAGATTTTTTTATTTTAATAAAAGGAAGATTCACAGACGATTTTACATCTTTATTATTTTATTACATTTTACACTTTACATATACGTGCTCGATTCTCTATTCCTGATTTTATTTTGCATGTTATTCACTAAAAAATCAACTTTTATGGCACAACTACATAGTCATCATAAAACTTGAAGAAAATGTGTTAACAGAATAATAATACAAGCTTTGCCTTTTATAAAAGGTAGTTTATCTTTTTTTAAAGAGTATCTGCAATATAGCAAGATGTTTTCTTTTTTGTTATAGTGCCTCTTTTTATGGTAAAAAAATGATCAGAAGCTCATTTATCATTATGATCTTAGATTTCTGACATTATTTATGCTATTGCTTCAAAGCAGTGAATTAATAGATAAGAATTTTTACATAATTTGTGAAAAAAATAAGGAACTAATTATGTATTGAATTTGCATTAGACATCCTGCTTCTTTGACGGGTAATTGGTCAGTCTCAAATTCGCGTTATTATTGGGATGATTAAATCAAACCCATTCCTAATATGATAATTGTTGGCGTATCGTTCACACTGAGCATTTACGGTAATTCGCAACAACGGTATCGGCAACGGCTAACCTTTAAAATTTCCAGATGAAGCTTTTTTTTAAAGATTTTCAACACTGGCGTACAAATCAAACAAAATACAAATTTGTTACATTGTTTTTCAAAGCTAAATTTAAATATACCTTCGCATGAAAGCATTTTGAGTCAAACAGGTCTGATTTTATGCAGACAAGCAAAATTTCTGTCTAGTTGAAAAAATTTTAAGTCTGAAATGACCTTGGAAACTATGTCAGGTCTATTCCTTCATCATCATCATCATATAATAACACATATGCACTAATAACAACAACAACTACTATTATCGATNTCATCATCATCATATAATAACACATATGCACTAATAACAACAACAACTACTATTATCGATCAACATCAATTACAACTCTCAAACTCTTGTAACTTTTTTTAAACGATGAGAATGAGAAATAATCTCACATGATTATTTTTTTACTTTTGCTTTTATTGTTACATTATTTATTTTATTACAAAAAATTGTATTGAAATTTTCCTGAGAGCGGAAGGAACAAGGAAGATTATTTTTTTCAAGGCGCGACGATCATATCGATTCCAATGAATGAGCCGTACCCAATTCATTCAACTCACGAGAGTACAAAAATTACATAACAGATGATCACACCATGATGATATTGTTGTTATTATGCAGCTATATAGTTAAGTTTATATAATTGTTGCTGCTATATTGTCATTTTAAATAGACCAAAAAACACAACACCAATTATCATTACATACATACATATATACACCTGGATGACTCATCTACCTGAAATATTCGAGAAGTTGTACTTTTTTAATTAATTAAATCCACACACCAAAAAAACAACAAAGTATTCTTCTATATTATCCGTTTACTTTTTTTTGATACATGATCTATGTATGGGAACAACAACAACAATAATATCAATTGAAGGTCTACATTACAGATTTGTACACAGAAAAAAAGCAGATTTCACCTGTTCAATTTATTTCACACGTTTAATATTATAATCATATCATCAACTGTAATATTATTTCATGGCTAATAGTCAAGTCACCATCATCATCATCATCCTTTTTTTTCTACGAATCCAATGATACTATACTATGAGAGTACATGTATGCATTATTATTGTTATTATGTATATATATCTGCTTGTTGTATGTGTGTTACTTAAACAAAAAAAAGTAGGTGCATCATCTTTGCCTTGACCCAAATAAACTATCGCCACTACTACAACAAACACAGCCACCACCACCACCGCAACTTTACTATGTCATGTGTGTAGATCTCTATATATATACCTAGATCGTCCTGATTGTGCTTATAGTTAGTGCTCTACTAGTACAAAAAAAATTGTATAGCTTTTTTTAATACTATAGGTATATATATTGTGTGTGTGTATTTTATGTGAATTGATAAGATTTACAAGCCAAGATTAATACATTATTATTATATTTTTGCTGTTTTGGTTATGTGCAAACTAGACTTGACTTGGATATTTTTTTTCTATGAATTTTTTTTTGCCTAAAATCTATTGTGTACTTAGGTTAAGCTTAGGTATGTGAATGAATGCATGTCTATAACAAAAAAGCAAACATCAGCAAACCTATTATGTGTGTTTTATACACACACTATATTATGCATACAATAATAGCAAGCATTGGGTATGCATAATAGTTATTATTGCCGTTACTCACGTCACCATCATCATCACAGGCACACAGGATGTACAAGGTTTGGAAGCACATTAATGTGCCGGTGTTAACCATGTCATTGCGAATGCCAGACCATGCCAAACAAGCCACGCCAATTTTTATATAAACAAAGGTCTCTTTACTCTCATTTTCGTTTGAAACCTAGACACTCTAGTAAAAACTAGAAGGCGTATGTGTAGTGTGTAGTATGTTGTACTACTACAGCACATGTTGTTGTTGTACCCGAGTTTTTAAAATGGAACTTTGGCTAAGGTCAGGTATTTGTTTTTTATAGGTAATTAGGATAAATATGTTTACTTAAATGGGGTTTCTAATGAAATGTTGTAGATGTAGAATGAACATGCTTAAATAAATTTTATTCCCGTTATATTTTAATGTTTCTCATTTTATTTGGCCTATGCTATAACTGCATCTCCAACTTATGTGTACTTCAAAAGATAAAAATATTTTTTAGGTGACATCAAAGTATGACAATTTCTTTTCCGGGAATTTTTCCTTGTGTCAATAATATGTTATTTTTGTTTATATGGATTTTCTATAAATATTTTCCATAATTAAATATATTTTTTCTTTAAAAAGTTGTTTGTAGTGCCGTTGTGCGTTGTCGCCATTAAACCATGTCACGCTACAATACCACCACCCAAACCATGGTAATATTATGATATGGCCACAATATAACTTCTTCGACACTATACCACCACCCAAACCATGGTAATATTATGATATGGTCACAATATAACTTCTTCGACACATGCATCACCATCACCACCGCCAACATGATCATTAAAATCGTCAGCAGCAGCATCACGAATAATGTACGGCAAATTGATGATGAGGATTGAGGAGGCACCTACTAAAAAGATTTATACTTGACCCAATTGCAAATAGAAACAACAACAACTACAACAGGAGCAGCAGGAGCATATGTATATAGTGGCATTATATAGCAAGTTATTTTTTATGTAAGTTGCGATAATAATGGTGCAGCAGGAGGAGGAGGAGAAGGAGGAGAAGTGCACAGAGTACGCAGCAGCAGTAAAAGGAACAAAAATCATAAAAAAAAGAAGAAGACAAGGCTGATAATGTTGTTGATGATAAGATGACATGCTTTGTCTTTTTTTGCAGCTTTTTTTGTACTTGTGTACAACGGAAAGGATTGCAAAAAAAATATATCAGATTCGTTTTCGTTGTTGTTGTTGTTGTTGTTGATACAATTTTTTTATTTTGTTCCAAACAAAATTGGAGTGAGATTTGCAAAGTGAGATAGAATGAATGAACGATGCAACAAAGAAAAAAAAATGCATTGAAACTGTTGCTCTCTAAACAACTGCACGTTATTATGTAAATAAAATCTATGAATAGTATAGGATATCCTGCTGCTTTGAAGTTATCAAAATGTCATCCTGATTATATTACTATTTTTTTCAAACTTTTAAATGACGGATGTGCGTAAATGACTCAACAACCTTCTTGTTGATATTATTACTGTTATTATGTCTCAATCTATTCTCAGGTCAGAAAGGTCGGGGTAAAAAAATCACTTTCTTCTTCTTCTCCCGAGAAATCCTTTCTGTGTGTGTGCAAAAAAAGTTTTTTTTTTAACACAAGGCTATTATGCAGTAAAGGCAGCAGCATCACAAGTCTAAATACTTGCATAAATCATTTATTGTGCCAACTTGAATGAGTTGAGCCAAAAATAAAAATAAAGAGGAACAGAGCTATATTCTACTTTTTATATTCAATTCAAATTCAATTCAGTTTGTTTAGGTGCACTAAAAATACACATGTAACATGATAAATGATAACCTCGGACTTATAATAATAATGGCAATAATAATAGCGATAATATAATGATAATAATAAATAGCACATTAGCTAGGTATTTTAGCACATGGTGACCTTATACACACATTTGATTTATACCTAATAATAATAACGCAGCAAGGAGCAAAGCGAAGAAAAAAAACACACACAAAACAGTTTCCGTCCTCTTTACATACTTAATCATGGCACATGATCATGATCTCAACTTATAAACAGCGAGGGAGGAGGAGGGAAGGAGGATTGGGATTAAACTTGTTATTTTTTTATAAAAGCTTTTATTTTTGTTCCATTAAAAATAAAGCATCTTAAATTGGCAAGTCAAAAAGGCAATTCAAGTCACTTAAGTCATTATGTCAATTTTAAAAACGTAAGTAGTAGTAATAAAAAAACATTTATCTGTAAAATGCATATCCATTTAAATCTTGAAATTGTTGAAATTAATACTAAAAAATCAACTTATGTAAAAAAATGTTTCCTTCCTTCCTTCCACTTGTACATTTTCTACGAAGCTTTTAATGAAAGCAAAATGAAATAAATCTTTTTAAGGCAAAACTGCATGACATGGCATATATATTTTTTTAGCGTTATTTTTTTATAATGTCACGTCAACATAAATAAAAAAGTGTCGATGATCATGTCGAGGAGAGACTGATGTGTGCTGTTGTTTAGAAGCTTTGCTGTTGTTATATTTTTTTATTGTGTTACACACTGCCTGTTTAAAATAAAAAGAGAGAAGAAGAGAGAAAAAATAATAATGGGACGACCTCGACCTGCAAACCTCCTCCGCGCCACTATATAACACAACCACTGCTGCTGTTATACTACACGGCTATGATGATGATGCTGCTGCGCTGCGACCATGCCGTTTTTATTATCAAACATCCACATCCACACATCATCATCCTCGTCGTCGTCATATCCCCTCACGATTCACAATCATGATGATGATTTTTATAGTATTTTTTTTTATAATATGGCTGCATATGATGATGATTTTAATACAACCAACTTGTGATGTGGTTTTCACCTCTATCCCTCTCTGTCTGTTGTGGTTGTGCTCTTCTCGGGCGGCGCGGCGTTCGTTGCTGGTGGTAAGTGGTAAATTGGCCCAAAACTAAAATGTCGCTGAATACCTAGGATATGATATGCAACATATGAACATACGTGGTTACATAGATGTATAATATCTAACTTTATAAATTATATCATTTAAAAAATTTGAGGTGATATGATAAAAAAAAATCATCAAACAAGAAAATAACTTCATGTTATGCATTTTTTGTTCAAAACGTAATCGTCACAGCAGCAGCATCATCAGCGACATTTCCAATCTAACATAATCATTTTCACCAGAAAAAAAGAGTGATAACAACGTAAAGTATGTATATGCATAATGTACATAAAAACTTGCTATATAGCACTTCTATGGACCATGGACGTCATCTCACATGCATTTACCAAGTATAACATACATACAATATTAAAGACGATCAAATCAGGTCTAGTTTAACAGGCCACTGGGTCAACCCAATCCCACTTATCCCAGCATATATGTAACACACAACAACAACAAGAAAGAGAGAGAAACAGATTCCATACGTCTTCCTCGGCGGTTCTGCTCTCTGGTGCTAGAGTGATTTGGAGGCTAAACCAAGCCAAGCCAAAAAAAAATCACTCTTTCAGTAAAATGGAAACAATTTTTTTATATACCTACCTATATCGAATAATATACATATTTTTTTACTATACACGCATATTATAGGTATAATAAGTAGGTATTGCATACATATATTCCATTCATTCTACTACACGTCGCTATAAAAAAAAATTCGCATGCACTTTTGTTTGCACTATATTTTTGGTATTATTATGACTGCAATGTATGTATAATGTGTAGCCATATAGGTAATAATAGAACAAAAGAGTGAAAATTTCTCACTTTTATCTTGGCATATACACAGACCTGGCTATTATGGCGGCACAATAATAAGTATCGTGACACATATACAGAGAAACACATAATAATAGCCCATTTTTTTTAGTTCTCTATGGACTTTTCCTTTCTTTCTTAAACTCAAACCTAAACAAACAATACAGTGTAACAAACAAAGGAAAAGAAACGGAGGCATTATTATCGTTGTTCGCCTCTATTTTTTGTTATTTTTTACTGCCTTCCGGTGCTTACTTAAAAAACGAAAAGAAAACGTGAAGTAGTATGGAGTATGGACTATACAGTCTATATAATTTTTTTTACTACCCACTTGCGTGCATGGATGAAGTACAGATATGTAGAGTGTGTGCATGAATGTCTACCCAAAAAAAATAACAATTTTGCTCTGTGTCACAAATGTCATGTTCACATATTTTAGTGAGTATGTAGGTAAATAAAAAACGTTCTGAATTGTGATATATAGTTAAGTATATTATTATGGCTATCCAACTAACTTTGTTGGAATAAAAAATAATAATAATAAAATAGGTGCATGCAAAAAAAGCCGGTACAGCAATGTATATGTGGCACTTTGGCAGATGTCATCACAAAAAAAAATTGACACAAGGTGTACTTTACACATACACACATGTGTGTTGTTAAGCATGCACACATATTAGCCCAGAAACCAAAACAATCATGCCAAAATATAAAAAATATATCTATAATGATATTGCAACTTGCTGCTGCTACTGCTGCTGACATGTTTGTTTCTGTGCTAACTTGCAATTTCCGGTGGTGGTGGTGTAAAACAAAAACCCAAAAACTAACCGACCTCCGCCTAATTTCTCAGCTGCTACACATCATCATCAACACCACATCATATCATTATTGGGATGCTATAATAAATTTATGCGAAGAAAAAAAAATCTCGTCTGGGTTATGTATATTATGCATAACTGCTCGCATGAGCAGCAGCAGCAGTAGTAGTCAGTAAAAAACTAAACTGCTAAAGAGGATATATCGATCAAAATCAATACGTCACCAGCTAAACAGTCAAAATGCCATTATTATTACAAACGTCACACAATCATGCACACACGACACGACACAATATCCAAAAACGACTTGTGCATATTACCTTTTACAAAAACCAGTCTGGCAACTTTCCACACATTTTATTTTTGTGCACACACAAAAATGCATAAACAGAAAAAAAGAGTCTTCTTGATCTACTGATTGATTTTGCCTTTGGCTGTTGCTACACTTGTGGTATTACTCCATTAAGGCCAAGAACGGCCGGAAATTACGATGACTTTCATATAAATGCTCTAAATACTGTATAAATGCATGCATTGTGTTATTATGTGTGATATTTTGTGCATGTATATAAAAATTTCATGAGGATATAATATGGTTGCCTTATTCTTCTTCTTAATATTTTGGGCAAAAAGGGAATATATAGGTTTCCTTCTCTTCTCCCTGGGCATATATGAATTTACAATATGAAGACATTTATTATGAGCACACTTGATCCATTATTAAAAGTAAAAGTCTCACAAGAGAAATCAAGACAAGTTGACTTTTGAAACGGACACTTTTTGTATGGGTGTATCTTCGAAAAACAAGATAGAAAAGGGGCCTGGGCGTACAAAATCATGAATGGAGACTTTTCTATGCACAAATATTTTATTTCCGTCTTTGAGTTGATGTGCGGTCTCTATACTCTTGTGTGAGTCAGTCATGTTATAAAAGCTCATACTTAGTTAAGTATTATTAATATTATGATGATGAGGCTTATGATTTTATGACAAAAATGCCGAATTTTGCTGATGCCGGCAACAATTTAAGAGATTATCATTGGAACTCATGGAAGGGAACGTGAAGAAGTAAAGTTGGGAGAAAGGGTTTATAAGCTGATACATATGAGTGATGATGTGTTGTGCAACTACATGTGGGTGTGTGTACGTAAATTGAAGTAATCTTGTTATTATCATCATCATCATCATTGCATTACATACTGAACTAATATTATGGCTGCCCGGAGTACTACGAAAAAATATTTGTGGGGAAGAGAGAGTACGGAAGCAAAAGAGAAATCCAATATGAAATCCAAATCCAATATGCATCACGTTTCTCTCCTTATGATAAATATGACAGGAAGAGAGAGAGAGAGTTATTTTTGTGACTTTTTTTGGTCCGTTCAAAGGTTTTTTCCTGTTTTTCATGCTACTGCATGGCACTTAAAATCCATAATATAGTTGTTTTTGTTCTTCTGACAATTCCATTTGTTTTGAAGTGCTGGTAAATAGAAAGGGGAAAATGAAGTAAAATGGCGCATTGTTTTTGGATTTCCCTGTTTTTTGTTTATGATAGCATACCATTTTGCAGCTCCGTTTAAAAAATCTGTCGCTAGTTCAATTAACTTAAACTATGCAAATTCGATGGGTGGCAGGGAAGTCTACCAAAGATCTTGCAAATTATTAATTTAATTAATTACCAATATCATATCTGGAAAACGTATTTTTGCTTTTACTCTTTCGCTTTTTAGATAATGTAATTTCTTTCTTTTTTTAAATAAAAACTTTCTAAAAAAAGTTTTCTACGCCGACTAAATGTAATTTTTTATATATTCCCATCCTACAATCTTCATCATCATTTACAGCGTCTTCATGTCATTAAAATTGACTACTCGTCATCATACATTGCCACCCGGTTCAAAACCTCCTCTGTCTGGATATTATTAATACCCCGAAATAAACTTTTGTTGTACGCATGTCTTGTTGTATTGTATTTGCTCGTGTATAAAGCGATGTTTTTATTGTGCTGACCAGCACATGCACTTACCACCACCGAGCGATAAGAAATCTCCATAAAAACAAAAAAACTCGTAATAAAACTGCTATCTATTCTATAAGATGCATGCATATTATTATCATGATCCCTGATCTGTGTAAAAAAAAGATCTTGTAAAAATATCTCCAGTAAAACTGGTTTCTTCCTTTGTGACAAAATAAAAAAATCAAAACTTGAATTTAATTAAAGATGCAACACACAAAAGATGAAAATCATCATAATTATCGGCACATGATACCAAAACCAAAGCAGTTATGCAGCAGCAGCGTAAGTCTACTATGCCACTATAAAGATTATAAAAAAATAATATTTGAAAAGTGCATCTTCGTTGCACATTGCACATCTGCTGCTGCTCATGCTACCAGACACACAAACAACGCGTTGTTACATGAATATTAAAAAACAATGCTGCTGCCTGTAGACCTGTAACGTAAACAAAAGGGCTCCACACACATGCGCATGATTATATGAGCATCTTGCCTTTTTGCCGTCATCTCATAATCTCATTGCATTTGCATTGGTCGAGTGCTGACCAGCAACAAAGCTTTTTTTGTAGCAATTACATAAATAAATGCACGTTTAAAAATGCAACTACATATAATATTCTCTTCACCACACACGCCATTAACATACAATCCAACTTAAGAAAAAACAACTACACCACCGCAACAATGAAATGCATTTAAAAAAGTGCAATGCATCCACACACACAAACACACATCTCCTTTAAAAAAAAATCAAAATCAAGTCCATCCACAATCCACACACACACACAATACACACAAACAAGTTATTACACTACGATCCATCATAAATTTAATAAATGCACGCACATCACAAACACTTTATGACGATGCATCCATCATTTTATCAATATTTTTATGCAAAACTAAATAATTAGTATACATACATCCACACGTCTTCAAAAAAAATATTTATACGTTACAAAGTTTAACAAGCAACAAAAGACGCATTATTATTATGCAATCAAGATTAACAATTATTATTAATTTGCTGGGTTGGGTACAAAATTGGAAGAGGTACCTTAGAAATATTTCGTTTGTGTGCACGTGACACTTTAGAATATCAAGCAAGACAAATACATCTAAATTGTCTATATAGCTGATAGGATGACTAATGTGCATGTACACAATGTTTAGTTGTTTTCTTGTGATACATATTATTTCTTAACTATTTTTTATTATTCTGGATCAACCACGAGGAAAAAATGCTAATTCATCCTGTAATACTAATAAATAAACCAAATAAACATATACCGGCATCTCTGTGGCTGTCACAAGTCATAACGCAGAAGGCAAAAAAAAATTTGAGTAAATTAGCACAACAATAATCATTACTATTATTATTATACTTCTCACATCCTTCTTATCTTAGAAAAGCACAACAAAACATGATCGTTATACTCATTTTTAAGTCGACATCATCATCATCATTATCATCGTCACCATTTTATTTTTGCGACGTTTTTGTTTTTTGTGTCTTAATGGCAAATTTTTTTTAGTCATCGTCATCCTGACTGTTATGTTATGATGATGATGATGATGAATGTATTTATTATGTATTATGTTTAGGTATACATATACATAGTGTGGTGGTTATAAGTGTGTGGTAGTGGCATTGAGGATGATGCTATTTGT
>JAHZNC010002179.1:0-20900 GCA_027744095.1 Zhuqinia jingwanae | reverse complement strand
TTTTTTTATTGCAATCCGTAAAAGAATGATATCATCAGCAACAATCAACATACAGTAGTATTAGTAGCAGTTGTAATGATATATCAGTAGTTGTGTTTTTGTGTGTGTAGTTAAGATGGAATGAAAATTAAACAAGCACTAAAAATTCTTAACTGCTCAACAAGGAGAAAAACGAAAAAAAGTGCTATAATATAATTTTCTATCTTATTTCACAAAAAAATATATATTGTATAATATGTCAAAACTATATAGACCTTTTTGCCTCGTTGTCTCCCTAAATATTGTTATAAAATATATAGACCTTTGCAAGTTTCCCATAATAATAATAATAATAATAATAATAATAATAATAGGTAGGTACGTATTTTTTTGTGTAGGGGAGTTTCATTTTGGTTGATGCGCCTCTCTCAAAATTGGATGATTATATAAAGATTTCAAGTTTAAGATGAAGATAACAGGGAAAAATCGTTATCAATTCATACCTACTTATTTATTATTATTATTATGCACAGCCCCTCATCATCTTTTTTCTTTCCTACTTCATGGGGGTTCTTCTTCTCCTCAACAATCCATATTTTCGTCGCTCTAAATTATGCACACACACACAATCATAAATCAATCGGATTAGCAGATTACCACTGTCTTGTTGACGACATTCCAAAATCATCTATAAAATTTGGCACATTTTCTTGTCCACTTCCCATATAAGAGAGAGGACATTGTACAAAAGAAAGACAATGTTTGTTTTGAGTTTAGTGGGATTTAGGGATTTATAGTCATATAATCCTCTCCACTTTGCTGTGTTCAATTTATTTGGATTTATTGCCCCTTGTTAAATATGGGGAGGATTCATCATTAATGAGAGATGATGGTATAGATGATGATGATGAGGATGATGGGAGGTGAAAATGTATATTTTGTGATGTTGTTGTTGGAGTACGGATTTATGGTAAAAGTAAAAAGGGCTCATAATGATTTCCCTTAATATATGTGTATTATTGTATCATTGTTTCAGACCTACCGCATTTAACAAACAAAAAAGGGCTTATATGTATATTGACTTTTGAGGTGACTACTGACTTTTGCTTGGCTCCTTGTTGACAAAAATGTCGTAACAATTTTTGAGATACTACAATAATAAGAGAGACAATTCATTTTTTGGGGTTTTATTGCCCCACCATCACCACGTATTTATGCCGATGCCACCTAAGCAAAAACCCAGACCAAGAATGAGAGAGAGAGAGAGAGAGAGAAGAAGAAAAAGGGAAAAAGGGATCCATCACCATAATAATATCCTCGTCCTTGTCTCCAGATTTTTGCTATTTTCTGACTTTTGTGCCTACTGCACTTATGACTTTTGTACATGTATTTTTTTCATACTTACCTTCTTCCTCTTGTTTTTCTGCATTAGTAAAAACAGTATTTGTTCTCCTCTTACTTTTCTACTAAAAGTGACAATGTAACTGTTCCTCAAGAAGATATTATTATGGAACGGTGCTTTTGCCTTCTTCTAAAGTAGGTATACGTATTACATATACCTATTACATTACTACTCACCCAAAGTCGTCGAGAGTAAACTATATGATTATTATGAGCCCGTGCCGTTCCGTTTTTTGTCTCTAAATGTTGGCCTGCCTGGGTAAATACAACGTAACTGATACTCCCCACTCATGAGAAAAGTGAGTAAATCGAGGAAGGTGGTCACGTCATTTTCCCTTTTGATCGTTCCATTAACTTAGGAAAGAGGGTCTTTTATTTATTTCTTCTTATTGTCAGCATCATAATATTTGCTTTTAGTAAGTAGGTAGGTAGTGGGTCGGTATGTTTCCTTCTTTTTTCCATATACCATCAATACTATATAGGTATATATGCTTTATAGCATGAATGAATGATGCGAATGACGAGGAGTGACGTGCCTCTCAACAATTTTACAGGCTTTCGTGTTTTAAGCTTTGTGTCCGTCCCAAAAAATCTTGAAGGAATTTTATTGTTTTTCTCCACACACACACACAAACACACTCTCTCTCTATACTCCTTGATGGATTCAATAAAAAAAATAGTGAATTTGATGATGACTTGATGACAACTTCTATTCTGTGGCGCAGAACATAAAAGTGGGAGCCGACAAAATTGACAATTGTCACATCATCATACCTTTTAATTTATCACAAGACAGCTTTAAACAAGCTACTTCACGTGTTAAATAATACAAAATAATAATTTAAATATAAATGCGTTCCACCTCCTCCTCCACCCGTCATTAAAATATTAGTTTTTTTTTCTGATATGACGAATGAATCATAAAGGAATAAGTGCGTGTGCGTTACAAACTATATATATAACTATTATTATTATTATTACCACAACTTTTCTGTTTTTATTGTCATTTATCAAATGATTTTCTATATTTTTAGTAGGAAGGCGTAATTAATTGCATAATAATGAATGTGTTGTGACTTTTGTGGGGAATCAAACGAAACGAACCAGTTTGCGTTGCATGTCGAAACCATCATCATAAACCGGCGTAAACTGTTAAAAATGCACATGTTATGTATGTCGTGTGTAAATTTAAACGTTTTAAATGTAAAAAGGCAAGGCAAGGTTGACACCACCAAAGTGTTTTTTTTTCTGGGATGGGATGGTTCATGTTTCACTCATTCATGTACACACATTCTCTGCTGCTAAATGTACTCTTTTTAAGAACAAAAAAAAAGTGAAATGAACGCGGCGCGCACCAGCAGTAGTAGTAATAAGTAGTGAAGTAAAAATAAGAGGAGAGGTTGGTGGAGGTTTGTTAAAATGAATAAAAATACGACATGGATTGGCTCGTAAATTTTCTCACAAAATGAGTGTAATGTGTATAATGTCAATATTTACGTGAATGCATTATATTATGTGTTTTTTTTCCAAGACCTTGGCACGTCAATTTTTTGTTTGGATTTTTTTTAAATGTTGCTGCATTCTGTTCGTTTGACATTTTTTTTCTACCATTTTATCATATTATCATGCAAAAAAAATCTGAGCATACATACTTGTGGCGGTTTGCAAAATAAAAGAAGTTTTTTTTGCAGAATATCTCTAATTTCAATTACGATGGTGTGCAGTAAGTAAAATTTATATTTAAAAAAAAATGTTTTGCTTTCAAAAATAAATTATGTGGTCTGGTCTGAGCAATGAGCAACCACAATATCAAGACACTTTTAAAGGAGCTTATTTCCGCTACACATGGTAATCGGTACAAATAGATACCTAATATAAATATGTAATGCTTGTCTGAAGTATTTCTTTAATTATAGTGTTAATTTTATATTCGATACACAAAATCAAACAACAATAAACAAGTTATATTATTATTGTGTCAAAATCCTATGTTTGTACAGATTGTCAATTATTGTTGAAACGTTAGAACATTTTCCAGCAGCAGGTAATATGCATAAGTAAACGTCAATATATTATATATTTCCCATCCATCCATATATGTATATTTAAGACATGCTTGCATTAGTTGCATTATGTACAGTGCAATATGTTGGTGATGATGATCAACAATCAACATCATGATATTGTTGATGTTGATGATGATGATAGTGTTGCTGTGTTTTTGTAATAAAAAAATGTGGCGCCTGAGGATAATGGAAAAAGTTGGTCGAGTTAAAGAGAGAAGAGTCATGAAGACTCAACAGGAGTCATCTCATCATCATCTCACGCTCAATCCAATGCAATGCCATCGTCATCTTCATTCTCACATTCACATCATCATCTATTACCTATATTACATTCAACACATATATATATTCAGTGTTGTTGTTTGTTATATTGGTAGTGTCACAGACGCAGACGCAGACAAAGTTAAAACCATTATAAATCCCGTGTCTGTGGGACTCAAGACCTTTCTTGATCGTTTCTGAATGCATGGCTGCATATTATTTTGTATGATATTTTCTGGTTGTATGGTTTTTACCTGACTCACTCAAATTCAAGTACTAGACCGGGCCACACAGTTACGGTCTCCTCTACCTGTCCTCATCTAATTGCCACACTGTCCCAAACATCGAAACACCATTTGACTAATTGCTCCCACAACACATCTCAATACATGATCGCAATGTCTACCTTTAAACAATATGGATTTTTGTACTCATACAAATGCATGCACACACAAAAATGCACATTTTTTTGTACGTTATCCGTACAGACTATGGAGACATGGACAACGGAACTTTAAACGTTTTTTTTATTACTGCTCATTCACAAAAGACAAAGCAGACCGGATATATATATTCCGCAAAATTCATTCTAAAAAGTTAAAACACGCCACTTATTGAGTTCCAGTTTGACAATAAATGCAATTTCAAAAAAAAAAACGACCGACATTTATTTTATATTTTGCCGACTGTCTCCGTCTCCTTTATGGCAAACAAGTAATAAATGCAAATGCAAATTCATCATTAAAACGTTGCATAATAATAATAAAAAATGGGCCTTGCTGGAGAGACAAGTAAAAGCGTGCCGTGCCTTCACCCGTCAACTAAAGAAAATGTGAAGAGGAAATCAAAAGATATCTGATTTATTTCAGGTTTTTATTTTTTCACCGAGTCAATACAGATAAATACATGGTATATATGAATATATATCAGCCTGCTGCTCTCTATCTTGTCTGGCCAGGGCCAGAGAATCACATTATTGCCACAACAAAAAACTTTGTACAAAGCACTCGAACAAATGAGAGCCAGCTGGAAAAGCCTTTTTTCACTGCTGAAATGTATTACTACGCTACTGGCTTCTGTCCTGTCTTGTCTTCTTCCGCTTGTTTTTGTGAGTTTGCTTAGTCAAATGAGTTTTTATTTCGTTATAATATTTTTTTTCTCTCGGGGCTGGTGACTTGCATGAGTAAAGCCAGTTACTACTATTTGCTACTACCGTGCCACTATGAACGTATTTTTATAACATTGTTGTGTATACATATACATATACCTATGTATAATATCATAATGGAAAGATGAATGTGAATCGTGAATGCTGGAAAAACTAAAAGAGGAAGTTGGAGAGGCAGAAGCTGTCAAAGTGTGGAAAATAAATGTGTGTCGGCTAATACATTTTCAAGTGTGTATGTGTGTACAACAAAACAGTTAATGCGTGTGTTACGGTCGTAAAATAATTTTCATTCAATTGAAAGTGTCTGCGTATGTATGCATGCTGGAGATCTTTCTCTAATAATAATAATAATAATAAAGTGTTATTTCTTGTGTGCTTTTTCATGACCATTGTTTTAGAGAAGAGAAGAAACCTCACCAAAAGGACCAACTCGACGGCTTTTAAAAAGATGTACTTTTGAATTTGAAAGTTTTGGAATAGAAGGCAGATGAATGAAATTCAATTGCCATTTTCATTCAAATGTTTGCAGTCAAAATGTTTACGAATTCAACACACTTTTTTTTCTTCTTCAAACTAAAGTTCAGAGTTTGTACAATATCCAAGAAATATGTACGTATCAATAAAAAAAATCTAAAATACGAGATGGGTTCTATTGATAAAAAAAATGGTCCGATACTTAGGGCATTGATGATCCTTGAAACATCAGCAGCATTATAACTTTTTTTGTCTATCCAGCTGCACAAAACATTAATGTCCCATGCAGGATTATTAGCTTCGCCCCCAACAAAATACATTGAAATACTTTGAAAGTAAATTATTAAAGAAAAAAATTCCCCGTTTTTCTTTTGTACGTTCATATCTCATGCGATAAAATTAGACATCTCCCGTTGTTATTAGAATTTCCTTAATAACACGAATTTGTAGACAAAAAGAGTATACTTTTGCACACTAATAATATTTTTTTCGCAATAAAGTATCCTGCTGCTACAAATTGCTACTAATTACTACAAAATTGCAAGCCTCATGACCAATATTTTCACTGGATGAGTGAGTACCCATCTTAATTTCTCAAACAATCCATTAATTTGGAAAGGCCGGGGGATCATTGAGGAGATGATGCTTTAAAAATTATATGCTATTATTTTATATGTGATGCTAATATTATTGTTCATGTATCTTAACAAGATTCTTAAAAGATTTAAAATGCAGATTTTATTGCTATAATTATTATTACCTTTTTTACTGGTACAAAATCCACCAAACCAAGTCGGAGGAATCTTTATTTGCTGTATGGGGGGGATGCTCTCATCCTTTTTTTCCCTGTAGTCCTTCTTACAAATCCGCCTCCTTCACACTGGCTGGTTATATTCCACGTAGTCCAAATTGGCAATCTCATGAGCATGTGTGTGTGCGCGCGCAATAACAATAATAATCGTTAGAGAATTGCAATAGTAATAATTATTGTTGTGTAAGTGCCATGCACAAAACAGGGATGCGTGTAATTTGTATCACTTGTCGAATTTGTGAAGTTCTTTATTTTGAAATGTTAGGTTTTACAAGTCTGATGATCACTGAAAGGCAAGACGAACACGTCAACTTCCTCCCACATAACATAAAAAATCCATTCCAGTTCCAGTAGTAGTCTTGATACAGCAGTAATTATTGCAACCAAGTTCGCTCAAATGAATCATCCATTTCATTCATTAAAAGTCATTTTCATTGAGAAAAATATATTTAAAACAAAAAAAAAACTTGTGAGTAAGCTGCTACTGTCGGAGAATGATGATTTGATTATACACCTTTCGTTCTACTCCTCTGTCTACTTGTTTTCAGAATAGTGATTTTACACACAAGTGGCAGAAATGGGAGTAAAAAATTTCTTCAAGTTTTTTTTCCTCTTCTAAAACTTCTTTGATGGGAAATTTTACACAGAAAAAGAACTGACCACCTTTGCGTATATATATTCTGTTCCTGTTCTGTTCTTCTTCTGACAGTTTCTTTATGATCTCGTTTTTCACACAATTGTTGCTTTTTTTTTGCTGTACGTTGGTATAAAACTTGCAATTATTGTATTTGCTTGGAATTATTCTCTATACTTTAATTTTATATTTTATGATGGCTTGAAGGAAAGTTGAATGGAGAGAGAGAGAGAGAGTGAATGATGTGTGTGTGAGTGCGCGGGTGGCTCACTTCAAACTTAATTATATAATTCACTGACAGGGCATGTACGCAGGCAGGTAGAATCGTTGCTCGATTAGAACGAAAGCGAGAAAGAGAATAATGATGATGATACAATAATACACACCAACAAATAATGTTGGAACAATTCAAAAGTTTTTTTTAAAGTTGCTACAAACAGCTTTTTTCTCACTTTTTTTTCCTCTTCAAGAAAAATCGGATGTACTCTTGTTCATACTCATACAACTGCAATGAATGGTGGTGGTGTTGTTGATGATGATGCAAGGCAATGTAATCAACACACCAAAACACGCGTGTTTGCAATTATAATACGTTAATTTAATAAAAACACAACTTGTTATTTATTAAAAAAATGTTCTCGTACAAGTCAAAAGTTGCTTTGCTAACTTATTAACAATTATTATTGTAGTAACAATACAAAACTTCAAAGTTGGCTGGTTGGTTTTCATTCCCTTCACTAACCCAGATAATAAATGCGTGCAAAAAAAAAATACTTGTCCAGAATTTTAATTGCTCTTAATTAAATCAACAACAACAACAATAAACAAGAAAAACGGGAGAAAACGGAAATTGCAACTTTTTTATTTTTGGCCTATCTGCTGTTTTTCTGCTTTGTTTGCTTTTTAGTTCACTGGGATAGTAGAGTTATTTGTTGAATTAAATTAAAAGCTATTTTTTAATAGGTGCAATCTTGTTAGCAAGTTTGTTCAAATGAGATTTTTTTTAAAAACACACATCTCATCATTTGAGAATTTGTAATTTGCAGTGAAATTTGTTTCCCGATTTTGCAATGTCAGCGAAATTATTTTGCTGATTTGATGATGATGATGATAAATGCAAAGCAAAAGTTTTTTGGATTGCAGCGTGGAAACAACTGTTGAGATGTCAGATAATCTAGCACTTTTTTTTGGATTGATAAGACAAGACAGTTCAGCTTCTCGAGAGATTTGATAAGTTCATTGGACCATTAACCATGTCACCATCATCTCTGCTACCACTACTGCTGATTAGACTGATGATCATGATCGTAATGAAAAACGTTAAAGTTTAATAATTCACGACGAGAACGAGTACCGACAAGTGTGGATCATGAGGACGTTTCTGTTGTTGGGTCTCTCCAGTGACTTTGTTGGTATCTTCTTGTAAAAGTAGGCGGATAACTCATCATCAGAGAACTACTTTATTAGTCAGTATTCAGAAGTCAATCAGCACTACTCGGTACAGTAACAAATTTTTTTTTATCAACTACAAGAAAAAAAATATGACAAATTTCTTAAATATCTGGTGTTTGGTTCTTATGTAAATTGTCTTGATGACGTTGTCAGTGGTCTCCTCTTAAAAAAATCTTATCAAATAAAGTTTTTTGTGTGTGTGACATTATCCAAGGTTGAATCTGAGACTGTAACATTTATACACACACACACACTCCGCCACAAACAAGTCAGTATTTTCCTTTGGATTTTAAACTTTCAATTTTGTTTCAACTTTTAACACAAACAACAAGACAGATAAATATAATGATGATGATGTGTGCTTGTGTAATGATGTGATGCGATGAGATAGCTTAATTTTATTATTTTACAGCAAACACTATGCACACACTGCTGTCTTTTACGTGATCTACTCTCTTTATTTTATTAAATGTTCCGTTTTTATCTGCTAAACACACCAAAGTTATCTTGAAAACAAGTTCTGATGGGATTTTATCACAAGTTCAATTTGTTCGAGTGTAATTTGAGAACCGTGTTGTGTTATTTGTAGTATGCTTCTTGAATATATATATTTTTTGGGGATTCTTCAATCCAATTCAAGAAGCTTCCTCTTCTTCTTGATTGTGGAAGCACAGCACAAGGATGAAAAATCGGATGGAGATATTGCACTTTGATTTTGATGGGGAAATGTGTGCTTATCTCATCAGCAAGAAGAGCAACAGCGGTGTGCTTATCTCAACTCTTCTGG
Organism: Zhuqinia jingwanae; assembly: GCA_027744095.1. Classification (NCBI taxonomy): domain Eukaryota; kingdom Metazoa; phylum Arthropoda; class Collembola; order Entomobryomorpha; family Paronellidae; genus Zhuqinia; species Zhuqinia jingwanae. The sequence goes on along the minus strand of JAHZNC010002179.1, from coordinate 11,867 downwards.
TGTAAGATGAGATGTTGTTGATGACGAGGATGATGATGATGGTGTGCAAGATAACTTTTTTCATGAGTGACAGCAAGGACCAATTCAATCAACCAGAGTCATAGTTTAATTCAAAGTTTGATATTAATTGGCATAAAAGTATTGTTGATAAAAGTACAGTAGCTAATTAAAAACAATTATTATTATTACTTTCTTCACTTTTAAAAAAACAATAAAATATTTTCCCCCTAAAAAATGTGACACGCTTATATTGCTTGAAAACTCTACAGACAGCAGATGCTTAAAAACTTTCTCTTTGATTTGATATTTGAAATCAATCTAATTATTTAAATTGATAAACAACTAGGCTTTGTTTACTCTTGCTTTGTGCTTGAAATCTCAATTTAGCTACTTGAGCGACCCAACTACTTTGTTGATAAAAGTACATTAGCTAATTAAAAACAATTATTATTATTACTTTCTTCACTTTTAAAAAAACAATAAAATATTTTTTCCCCTAAAAAATGTGACGCGCTTATATTGCTTGAAAACTCTACAGACAGCAGATGCTTAAAAACTTTCTCTTTGATTTTAAATTTTCAAATCAATCTAATTATTTAAATTGATAAACAACTAGGCTTTGTTTACTCTTGCTTTGTGCTTGAAATCTCAATTTAGCTACTTGAGCGACCCAACTACTTACTAATACGACGACGTCCACTAATGTAATAAGGAGCAGACCCAGTGGTACATTGGGGTAAAATCATCATCAGCACAAGTAAAAACCAGGCAGCAGCAGCAGCGGTAGTAGTACCAACGATTTCTTCCTCTTCTTAAGTCAAGTAGTAATCAACCTTATACAGCCCACAAGTATGCGTACATGTGTGCATGATGATCGTCACCCAACAGTCTTATTATTCTCTGCTTGTTTAGTTCTTTCAAGGAGACAAGTAGAAGAAAAAAAGAAGATTGCCCGAATCAAAAGAAAATTTTTGTGACGGGGTACGTTAGTAAGAACGACGACGACATCCAAGTAGGTTATATAAGAACTCATGCTAAGAAATGAGTTGTTCTCATACAAGCCAAATGAGAAGAAAAAAAGTGTACAGAAAAGATATATAGAGAGAGAAGCAGCAAGAGATCTTGTGTTTTGTGGTGTGAAGAGAAATGAAACCAACTTGATTGCATTACATGCATGCATGGCAATAGTAACTACACCACACACACTCTACACACACAGCAACTTTTTCAACCCTGGCCTGCTACTACTTTGGATTGGACAATTGGGATCCTTTCATGTGTGTACAGTGTACAAACAAGCATGCATTGCATATCCATAGTACAAATAATGCAGAGCATTATTATAATAATAATAATGTAATAATGATGTGTGTTGTTGTGTATTGTAGTAGATTGCATAGCAAAGAGCTCTTCGAACCCTTTCGTGGTCCTCGTCATCATCTATCCACTTTGATCTCTCCATTTCACATCTCATTGAGTCATGCTCACAGCTTATTACATTACATAACAGCTACTTGATCCACTCCACAATGAAATGCAAGCACACCAACATTTTTTAAGCCGTTCTTCTGGTTCCTAGTAACTCTACATGTTTGGTGATCTTTGTAGAGAGAAAGATGACTTTTTTTTCTACTTTTTTTTCTTCGTCTGCTTTTTGCTAGCCTAGCTGGTTTTGTTTTTCTGAACGAGTATGCATACCTATGCATGTTATATATGATGTATAAATGCATGCATGCTAGAGAAAAATAAAAAATTGGATTGATCCCAGAAAAAAAAAGGTTTGGTTCTGGTTGGATGAGCAGGAGAGACGTGAAAGGGCCTTAGTCATGGGCGGTGTTTGCTCCCCGAGATTCGGGGTGTAAAGTGGTCCCCTAATAGGATCTGGGCGGATGTCTCCACGCCCTCGTCTCAATGCTCGTGTCCAACCCCAACAAACCACCAAAACAAAAAATATATATATCATGCTGCTTTGTAGAGACACACGCAAAGGAGCAAAAGAGATGATGATGATGACAATATTGTTATTGCATCTCTCTTGTGTTGTTGTTGTTTGATATATATTTTTTTGTATACCTTCTTGTTTTGTTTTGTTTGCTCGGCTGCATTTTATGGCCATGTATCGTGATGAAGAAGGATTATTACTACATAATCCATGTACAAACAGGCAATGCTGGTTTGACAATAATTCTGAAATGAATGTCGCGTTGTTGTTGTTGTTGTTGTTTTGGTGGATTTTACAGCAGGGAGCTATATTATAGCTTACTTATGCCATGCCTACCTGAGCACTAAATTAATTAAGCTATATACCTACACACAAATTGACATGTGGACATAATATTATATGTGTAGTAACAGCATATAGATATGTATATGTTTAGGTAGGTATTTTTTAAGTATAATAATAATTTTACTACCTATACACGCATTCCAACAGCTTAGCTTGGGAAGCGGATTAAGGGAGTCTCATTTGCTTTCCCTTGTTTTCTTGTTAAAAATAATTATTTGGCATTTTCAAAATTTAAATGAATAAAAAAATATAGCTGTAAAACGAATGCCGATATGATTGTGAACACTATCATTAAAATATATACTGTCGGATAAAAATTTGGCAATTTCAAGAAACATGTTTAACACTTAATGAATGCTAATTTGTTGAAGTTTCTCCAATTTATTTTCCTCAAAACAATTGAATAATCCGGCAAAATATTATTTTCATGTTGGTGTGTAGTACTATATTCTTTTAAAGCGACAATTTTTTTGTAGTTGGCATAATTATTTTCTGTTGACGATGTTGTGTCAACATTGTTCACTATGGAAAGGTGGAACATGTAAAAATACAGAAAGGCGAATAAGTAACAATTAAATTATTATAGCTCTTTTCTTGAGAGCAGTAGGGAAGTATATAGGCAGTCAGTCAGTTGTTGTGCAATTTAAGGATCACGATGTTGACCGATACAACTTTAAAGCAGCATTTAAAAAGTAGATAATGTTTAATGCGAGCAGTATTGCCATTGCCACGTCTCCATGAAATATATTTTTCTGGAATTTTTTCAGATACAATATAACCAAAATTGATTTCAAAATGCTATTTACATTTTTGTAGCTTCACTATCTTTCCCCTTTTTTACAGCACATTTCCTCCACTGATGATGGCTGTATAAAAAATATATATACCTTCTGTCCAAATACACGCACTCAACATTACGCAGCTAATTACTTGCATTGGAACCAAATGAAAAAAGGGTTAAAAGTGAGTAGATGAGGTTCATTATTTTGTTCCAGTCACATTATCATCATCATTATACAACCATAGCTATTCGAAGTGCACGTCGTCGCGCCGTAATCCATTCTTTCTCCCAAAAAAAAGTTTATTACGAGTGCGATAAAAGTACACACAATAATTATTGATAAAAATGAAAACACATCACAACAACCAAAAAACCCCAAACATATTCCACGTCCTTTTATGGAAACTAAAAATAAATGCCTAAAAGAATATTGAAGAAATGAACACATTTCATAGTGCAGCAAAAGTAGACAACAGGATGAATGCGATGCACTTTTCCAAAAAAAGAAGAGATATCATTTTAAAGTGCATGCGATGATGATAAAAAATAATAATAATTGTAAATTGTAATGAATAAACTAAGACAAAAGGGGATGATGCTAATGATGGCACAGTTTTGTTGACGACTCAAAAAAAATTTAGTTAGTATAGTTTGATGATGACGTGTACAACAACTGCATGGTATGCATAAAAAACAAAATCACTCCTGTTCCAATTCAAAGTATTACGTATTAATAACAAGAGTGAACATTTTGTCAGCGTAAAAAAAAGAGAGGAATTGACGACATGAAGAGGAGACACACTGCCTTGCTTCTTTCATTTAGGCTTATCCAGATTTTTTTTTACTACCTCTCTGGAGAAAATGGTTAGTGATATGAGCTGGTGCCCGGCAGTCCAAGTGCAATGCGAGGTAACTTTAATCAGGGCTTATCTGCTCCGTATTTCGATGAGGAGACCAACAAAAGTAACTTGTCTGGCCTCTGGCTTGGCTGGGCTCACACACAAACATATCAACAACCAAGAAACTGTGCTCTGGACTGGAGTGTCTGCTGAAGAACATGTATACTTGCTCCATTTCCTTTTTTTTTACTGACTGTGTGTCTGTGTACTCAAAATCACGAATGCGTATTTACAGAGCGTAAAAAAATTTGAGGTATGTGCATCTATACCTGTGTGTATAAACAGACAATGTGAGTGTGAAGAAGAGTAATCAAGCAAGTCGCCTCTTTTTTTAATGGAATTTTTGGAATGTAGGAAACTAGAGAATGTCAGTTTGCTTCGTATTTTATTTAATAACCAAAACAAACAAAATAAAACTTTTTTGTCAAGAAAAAAATATGCGTGCATTTTTTTTAACATGAATTTTCCAGTTGAGAGCACATGTCTGCAATTAATTTTTATTTTCGCCAATCTGGTTCCTGACTTACTCGACCATTTCTCCTATTTCTTTCAAAGCGCTATTTTATACGCATAGCTCTGTACAATGGGTAATTGGATTGCATACTTAATTTAATCCAGAAATTCAAACAAACATGTTAGAGTTGAGCGGAAGTCTCTCGACCATGTCAAGTCCAGACAATAAGTCAAGGCAAACGTCAGCTACTGTTGTAAGGATTAACACAAATTGCAATTTTTTTCATAATAAAACGACGGGGGATTTTGAGATAACACTATTACAAACATTGAAAATATTATTTTAAGAAACATTTGAGACGAAATGAAATAAAATAATATTATTCATCATCAATCATTTCAAAATGTGATAAAAATAGATCAAACAGCTCAGATTCTCAGAAACGTTTGGCGTGTTTTTGCCGCATTTCTATATAGCTATTCATTTGTATTTTACAATCATTGCAAGATTGTTTGCCGCAAGTACCATAATAATAAGTAAGTGCATTTTTAATATTATTTATAATAAAAATTATGCAGACATAGTAATAATAGCAATAACTGACCGAGCGATAATCATAATGAGATGACATTGTTTAGGCGGGGAGAAGTAAAATATCTAGGCATATATTCATTTCCTCAATAAAATCTCAATCAGTACATCAAAAATTTCTCCATAATAAAAAAAACCCAAGACACAAAAAAAAATATATAAAAAAGCATATTAGATTTTTTATGAACTTTTCTGTACTCTTCCCCACCCACTATTTACCTGAAAGAACACACCAAAGATAAATCATTTCCGCTTTCATTAACTGCACTTTGACGAGCTTAATGAGTTTAGTTGGACAGCAGCAGCAGTAGCAGGGATGCATGGATGGATGCACAATATTATTTTTTACACAGGCGCAACTACACACACAATTAATCTCAATATATGCAAAATCCATTAATTAATATGGAGCTACTGCTATGCATCAAATAACCATCATATAGGTACATATGTTCATGGTTCATGTCAGTCCAATGGATTCGTTGATTGGGAATGACAGTAACATCAAACATGATCGTCTTATAATCACATAATATATAAATACATGCGTAAAATCTCTGCTCTTCTTCTGTCTTTATGCATTAGCATTTTATTCGTGATAACAATGTTTTTAATTGTTTATATGTTTCTAAATAATTAACTTGCCTATTGACGTCAAGTCAATCAACTCTAATCGAATTACATTAAAAGTGTATAAATAAAATACTTTTTCTAATAAATATAAATGTATAGCATATAGTTTTTTTTAAAGTGGGAAAAGAAAAGAAGAAGAAGAAAAAAAAATGTTGAGAAAATGATTTATATTTCCGTTGATGGAGATTTGAGACCGCAACAGTAAATCTGATATCGACATCAGAACTTCTTCTTTTTTCGCTGCGTTGTTGGGTGGATAAAAAGGTTGAAGGTGCTGCTGGGCTGGTGGGGAGCAATATGAGCTCCGCTGCGGGGTGAATTACGGATGCTGATGATAAGCACATTAATAATTTGTGTTCAAAACACCGAAATTCCGTGAATACATATAATAATAATGAGATTAGAAAAAAAAAATAATAATATTGCGATGCGAAAACAAAACTGATAAGATGACGCGATATGGTCAAATGGTGTATATAATAATAAGTATACAATATGTAGCATATTAAATTACTTTTAGTATGCTTATCAGTTTTTAACGTATGCAAAAGGAATTAAGAAAATAATATAAAAACAACGCTTTTAAACAACAAATTCAACTGGGAACAAGGGAATGTATAGAGAGAGAGAGAGAGAGAGAGAGAGAAGAATATAGATAATAGCACAACTTTTTTTTAACGTAGTCAGCAGAGTAGTGTGATGAACAGCAGAAAAGGGTGATCTTATCACTGTCTCAAATCTTATGGAACGGAAAGACTACGGAATTTCGCAAGATTTTTTTGTTGTTTAATTTTCAACACTACTGCTGCTGTCTTCTTTCATTCTGCTGGCTCTACACTTTTAATTAATTAATAGCCACCTAAAGCTCGGTTAAGTGTTTGGCGCTGGTGATGTTGGTGTTAACCATTTTTCTGGTCAATGACATCACACCATATACACCCACACACATATCTTCTTAATAAAATGTGCAAGCTTCTGATTCATTCATTAAATCCTCCCAGAGATATTGCCATTTTTTTATACATTTAAAAACAATGCTTTAAGTATTTTATTTTGTTGCTTATCGTGTCCAGCTCCAACCCGGCTTACACCCCCGTTCGACCACCACACTTTATCTGCAAGGCAAAGAAAAAATTGAGAAAAATATTTCTCAATGAAATGTTTAAAGTAGTTGTAATTTGTAATGCTGCCAGTCTGTCGCATTATTTAATTTTCATATGTCGTCACGGCACACCGGACACGACAAATACTTGTCCTTTGTTCGACATTTCCACCCGGTCATAGTTTCCCAGAGATTCTCGTCAAGTTGTAGTACAAAGCCAGTTCACTCGATATGTGGTGCAAGGAGGCGACTGCTACTACTATACATCCTTGCATCATGATTTAAAAAGATATTTAACTTGGGACAATGCAAAATTTAATGACATTTTTTTGCTTTGTATTTTTACAAGCAAGATGAATGCATACATACATATAGGTACCTGATAAAAATCCAGACATCAAACTTTGTGTAAACTTAAAGAAATTAAAGCACATTTTACCCACAGGTCGCAAAAAAATACAAGTTTCTATATAAAGTTAGTGCGTCAACCCTTCCGGATGTCATAATTGGCCAAATAATTTCCCATTATTTTTTTTACGATCTAAATTGCTACTTTATTCAAATGAGCAAATATATACATATAGAATTTTTTTTTCCCAAATGTGTTTTTTCCAAGAATGTGTGTCTAGTAGTTGCGATATGATAAGAATCTTTTGTGGAGGTGAGCTTTTAGCCATTTCATGAATGAATCTTTTATGTTGACCATGATGAGTTCCACCCCATCCTCGGTCGTGCGGTTTCCCTTATCTCTCTGCATAGTTCCATTTCCACTATTATTTCATTTTCATACATATATATATATATTCATTCATAAATCAAGCAAAGTTCAGTAAAATCGTTAAAAAAAATTGCAATAATAACATCACACAAAAAAAATACAACAAAGTCGATTAGCATGATGATGACTCTGACTGTGTGTTTGCTTGCATGCGTACGTGTTGCTGATAAACAACAGCATACAAAAATAGTACTCCTTTTTTTTCTTTGCTCTTGTGATGTAATTCATTCATTCATTCATTCATTCCCTCTTCCTTCTTTAACAACAACAACATTCAAATCAAGTTCAATTCATTCATGTTTTTTTAATTATTCCTCCGAGGCAAAATTAAATATAAAAAATCTTATAAAGCTAATAATAGAGTGTGTGTGGTGTAGTTTGGTAGCTCATCTTTTTGCCCGGTAGCGAAATGTTAAAAAAATAAATCTTTTTGGGCCGTTCGCACATTCTCTTTTTTAGACAAAAAAATATATACATAGGTATTCACTAAAATTGTAAAAATCACAGCTTATGCTCATCTTCAAAAACTAATTTGAAATGGTATTTTTTTAAAGCAGAACGGAGTGGAAAGGGGTGAAATTGGCTAAGACGAATATAATATCCAGAGAGAGAGAGATATCTACATATTATATCCATATTCCATTACAATTTTGTTACAACTTATATACATAGCAGAACACACATTAAAATAGATTTTTTCTCGAGATTTGCCAAGTTTATAAAAAAATACATACCTATACATAATATTCTGAAACGTCTACTAGCTCTAGCTACCTAGACAAGCATGTTTTACTAGCTTCATCATCACTACCATCATCTAAAATATAATTTTTTGCTCTAACTACTCAAGTGGATGAGATGTACATATAACACCATCCTTTTTAATATTCTATTTTATTTTGTGAATGTGTAAAAAAAATTCTCAATGAGATAACAAACAAGACGGCTGAGAAAAGGTTTTCAGTAAATGAGTTAGTTCTCTGTTCTATGCTGCTGTTGTCCACCTCACAGAACCTCACAAATTCGCTCGCTCGCTCGCTCTTCTCACTCACTCGTCCATCCATCCGTCCGTCTTGTGTTCTTGTGTTTTACTTGTTTCATTGAAGAAAATAAAGAGATTTCTGCAGGAGATAGTACACCTTAGTACACGACATAACACATAAAAACATAATCGTGGAAAGGCTTAAATTAAAGAGGAATTGGAAGAGAGAAGGAAAAAAAATGTATGTGAACGTATTGGAATTGAGGAACATTATATAAATAAGCTGACGAATCATATCATTTGATCATCTTCATCATCCTGTACTGTTCGCTAATTAACCTTTTCTTAAGTTGTTAATTGTGTTTTATTATATTATATGAGTGTGACTTTTGTCTAAGGTTATTATTTCATCATCATCCTCATCATCAGTATAAACGGAAAGAGAATTGCTTTTTAAATTGTGGTATTCCATATTATTTGGAGGACCTGATGAATGGGAATGTTTATTATTTCATCATCATCCTCATCATCAGTATAAACGGAAAGAGAATTGCTTTTTAAATTGTGGTATTCCATATTATTTGGAGGACCTGATGAATGGGTATGTGTTTGCTCTTATCTATTTTGCTCAACATCTCTCAAACAGCATTTATGTATGCATTAGATACCTTTTCAAGCAGGTATTATTTGCTACTACACTGCGCAAATTGAATGATGGTATATAAAATTGATGATGACGTCGACGATGGTATAGGAATAAAAAATAGGCATGAACAACAAACGCAATTATTGTTTTGCGAAACTTGCAGAGCCACAACAAAAAGCTCCTGCGGCGAGTTTTGCCAAAAGCGAAATTAAATTGAAAGGAATATTTAAAAACAAATGAGAACTATAGATAAATATACATACAAACTGAGTCAGTCACAAGTTTTTTTTTTTTAAATTTTACCCTTTCTTCTCTTTTTTTTCGGAAAATTTATTGCTTGAGGCAAAAGTCTATTTTTTTATGTCATAACTATTTTGAAATTAGATTTAAAGTAATAAAAAAAGAAGTTTAATCTATTTCCGGTTTAGTACAGAGCATGGTTTGCGTATGTAGTATTCCAAACTGGTCATTTATTTCGATATCCTTATCTGGGATTAGAAAGGTAGTACGTGAATTAAAAATTTAATAAAAATAATTAAAAAAAATACAGAGTTAGTTGGTTAGAGAAAAAGGGAAACTTATCAATGGAGTTGGAAATAAAAGTGCACCGAATGCAAAAGTATATTATTATTATCATTTAACTTGGTGCATTTGATTGGAAATTAATGCAACATTCTTGCCAGCAGAGACTGATAAACACAACTTGGATTTGCAACAAAAGATAGCACATTATAATTTATAAACCATACCATACCAGAATCTGGTAACCAGATTAGCAATCGACACAATAATAATAATAATATTTGTTTGTATATTTATTGCATTAATTGCATTAATTTGTAGTTAGTAGCATGTCTGAAAGCTAGATTATTCCCTGTTCATCTCTGAATAATAATTCAGCTCTGATTAGCAATTATTATTAATATCAATCTAGCTCTATATTTTGTTGCAAAACTCGGACTAAACCAAATATACCCCCACTACATTTTTTCACCTAACGTTCTCATCAACTTTTTTTTAACCTTAGTTTAATGCATAATACGTAATATATAATAAAAGCACCTGTTTTACGTATTTACCATTTGATTTATTGTGTCGCCTGGTTATCACCAAATCTGCATACATTAATTTACTCCCCCGCCCTACTGCAGGAACTCTGATGATAAGTCATTTCATCTGCACTAAACTTTTGAATGCAAAGCAAGTATTACATTTCTTTTATGCATTCCATGTGGAATATTTAAATCGCAACAAAATAAGATTATTATTACATTCTATCTTTCGTCGTGGGGCAATGCATGTAGAATCTACATTGTAGATGTTACGAAGAATTTCTCAATCATAATATAATGCAAGTATCAATTCAATAATAACATTTATTTACTTTTGACATATGGGCGGTATACGTTGTATGTATATTCTGAGCATATAAGACGCGAAATGATACATAAATCAAAAGAAATTTTTTTGGTTTTGTTTTATTTTCTTGTTGTCAATAGCACAGAGTGCTGCTATTTACCCCGTTTTATACTAAAGCTGTATCATCAATTCACCTCAGTGAAGTGCACACAAAAATAAACTATATCCCGTTATCCGAACTACGATCCGATCCGATCCCCACCATATCACATCATGACATACATACCTACGTACGTTACTTGATATAATAATTATATTTTTTAATCTTTTAATAGAGTTGCCCATCATATTTATTCAATTTATAAATAAAACACATAAACAATGTGTATTACACATCAAATGTAATTAAGTGAAGAATAGAATGAAACGACGAGGATGATGAAGGCCCCTGATGCTAATTTGAAATTGTATGATCATCTTTGTAGCTCTTCATTTGGCATATTGTAATTGAAGATACATATTATGTACAGCTAATTATATCTCCCACAAAACTCCACCATTGTGCTTGTGTCCTGTTATCTTTTACTAATTCTATTTGGTGACACACACTCATTATTATAGACGAAGAACCTACTGCACAGGTATATTTTTTGAAGGGAAATGAACCTCTCTCTCTACATATTTTGGCTTGACTCACATTGTTATCCATTTGTTGTGTATTTCCCATGGCTCAAACAAGAAAAAATAAAATAAAATGGTAACAGAGAAGTGTGCTTGTGGTTCTCTTGTGCTAACATTTTTATTATTTCGTCGAGTTGAGTGAGAGAGATTAGATACGCAAGTATACGTATGTATATATAATATGCTGTTGTAAACGTAATTTTTGTATACAAAAATACGCAATGAAATTAGCAAAAAGAAAAATTAAGCTGATAGCCGGCATAGTAGTCAGCAGCGGCAGAAAAAAAAACAGATTCAGATAATTATTGTACTACTACTACTACCATTAAAAAACAACTCATATTACCACCACATCAATATATAGCAGTAGTAGTGCTAGTTGTAACGCTACACTTGTTGCAGTTATCTGTCTTTTTAGATTAGGAAATAGAGGCTCTGAATTACCAACAATGCGCTAATAACTTCTCTGATACGGCATATCCGAAAAAAAAATGTATTATAAACTTTTGTACAGCAACTTGACTTGCTTCTTCCAACAATACTTTTCTTCTGTTGTTGATATACTGCTACACTGCAACTGCTGCTGCTGCCATATACTTCTAGTGATAAAACTCAATCATATCGTAATGGCTAGTCATATCGTAATTGTAATAATAATAATAATAATATTTTTA
>JAHZNC010002178.1:0-14960 GCA_027744095.1 Zhuqinia jingwanae | reverse complement strand
CTATTCTTCCACTATACTACTATTACTACGTAGTAAACAGTTTATTACTATCACCCAACTTTATATTATGCTTCTCTGTCTAGTATATAGTCTCTCTCTATATACAATTAAGCATATATACATAGTGTGTCTTGTTCCCAGTTTACCCGGCAAAAACTGAATGAATTGTGTATTGACAAAAAAAAGTTCTAGTTTTGCCGGCCGGAGGCTTTTGTACCTACAATCTATTATATAAAGGGAACGGATATAGTAAAAAGCTGTGTTTTTTCTTCTATATTATAGCAAAAGAATGTATGCGTGTGTACACATGTTTGTGTTACTGCTTTTCTTGTCGTGTCCGTGTAAAATACTCATATAAACTCTTTTGCTCTTCCTTTTTATGGCTAAATGCTTCTGACGCGCTTTATGTTTTATACGTGCATGCAAAACAATAACACTTACACTACCTGCCTTGTTCTTCTTCTTGTACCCTTTTCTCTCTTGCTCATGTTTTTAGAGAAGGTGAATGAATACATGTAGGTGTGTGTGTGTGTGTGTTTTTTTTGCAAGCAATCTGTGTTTACATGGTGATTGTTGTACACGTAGCTGTGTAATATGAGGTAGTAAACTGTGTAAATGTTGTGTGGTGGCATCATACATATTTTCGTATTTTTCCCTTCCTATTTTCTAGACTGGAGTCTTGTCTTCTTCTACTTTTACAGAGATTACTTTCCAACTGTTAAGACCTATTTTATCTCCAAACTCTTAAAAAAATACTCGTTTTTTGTCTACCTTGGTTTTGCAGGGAAATCATTTACACCAGAAATTGTTTCCTTCACGCTATTGTTGTGTTGTGGATTTTGTATGTCTTCTTGCTCTCTGGATATCTCCTCTCTTCCACTCCATTCGACTCTCTCTCTCTCTCTCTCTCTCTACACTACTAGAAAAGTTTTTTTTGTATTTGCAACATAATATAAAAAAATACATGGGCATTCACTTTATTACGCTATTACAAATATTACACCATTACATTACTATTGTATAGGTATATATGCTTACTAAAGTTTATATAGCTTTATACATTTTTCTAACTTTTTATCCTGGTAATGTGGTGGTAGTAGTAGTATCAGCAGCATCACCACTACTAATACCCCACACCACCACGTATACGTACGTATAAACAAGTTCATTCACTTTATATTACAATCTGCAGAGAACAAATAGAATGACTTTGAAAATTACTTTTCTTCTTTTTTTTCTTCTACCTTTTTCAACTGCGCTTGTGCTCACAGTGTTACACTGTATGCTATTATCACACAGAAATTATTATACTGTATTTACCATCTTCTAATACGTAGATATAAGGAATAGATTGGAACAATATATATTGTATATAAAAAAGAAAATTCTCCATTTATTGTTTTTTTTTCTTCTCTTGTTTTTTATTTTTCTATAATAATTTTGTTGTCAGACTAAATATGTGAATGTGTATATAAAATAATGATATATCTACTTCTATTTACTTTTCTTCTCTGCTTTGTTTTATTCTTTAGAATGAGGGGAAAATATATAGAGAAAGCGTGTGTGGCTCTGTTTTTTTTCTTCTCTACACTTCATATTATGTTCTTTATCTTTCCCCTCTTAAGATCCAATCCTCTCTCTGCGGACAGGAAAGAATAAATGGAGAAATCCCATTTAGTTTTCTCTCTCTTATTTTTCTTCTTACAACAAAAAATATTACATAATATAAACCATCACCACAACTATAGATTATATGATACTATAAAAAGCTCTTGTCAGTTTCCCTTCTTGTACTATATACCACCATAACCATATCATATACTACTTGGTTGGTTGGATGGCACATGTTACTACATCAAAATGAGTATAACACTTTTATATTCATATTAGCCAAGCGCACAAACAGGAAAATCCAAGTCTAATACACTATACCACCTGCCGTTGTTACTAAGTGTCGTAAAATCCTCTTCCTTCCACTGTGAGGGTCACGATTTTACGGTAATGGATATATAATATTTTTTTCTAAGACCAGAGCCAAGAAAAAGAAATCTATTCCAAGAGAGAGAGAGAGAGAGAGAGAGATAGAGTCAAGCAAGCAAAACCAAATGCTGATACTGATGATCATGATCATGATCGTCAAAGTGGGATGGCTAGGTAAAAAAAAATTCTGAAGCTATATCTAAATATCTATCCAAGTATAATGATGATGATGAGGCGTGTTGCATGCGAAAGAATACTCTCTTTCTCGCCGCAAGACCCTTTTTTCCTTATCGTTTTCTTAATAATAACAATAATGAGAATGATGGGGGAAAAGGGGAGAAGACGAGAGGAATAACTGATATCTAAGAAACATTATGAGTCTTTTATATATAAAAAAAGAAAATTGTGCTTGCGTGCGTGCAACTTTTCTCCGAAGGCAGAGACAGAGAGTGAGAGAGAAAGAGCGAGTAGAATTGTAAGAAGAAGCGGAGGGAGAGAGAGGATTTTACTTGATTTTTGATTACCAATTTCTATTCCATCCTCATCGTGGCAAAACATCAGCAATATAAATAGAAAGAGGGAGCTATCCGATGAGAATCTTAAAGAAGAAGAGGAAGTGAAGCAGAGGGAAGCAGCGTATTATGTCATTATTGTTATTACTACTTTCTCCGTTTATATGTACATATTTTACTCTGATAAGAAACTGTATAAAAAACCGTATATACTTTGTAATATGATGATGATGAAGGCGGTATGGGCTCAAGCTCTACATCATTCTCGTCTTGATCATCATCATCATCATCATCCTTTTACCGTCCTTTCTCATCTATTTTCTTGGATATAGTTTCTTTCTCCGTATTTCGGGTAGACCGGATAGAGAGTGAAGAGAAGAGTATTAAATTCCAACTGTGTGCTCTGCTGGGAGTAGTCATATAACAGGAGAGTTTATATATGTTTTATAGTTTTTTCCTCTCTTCAAAAGTCATGCATCCTCTGGTCCCATATATGTACCCAACGCCCCTTGTGAATTGCTCCACCTCTGTTATTATGACCATTGACTTGCGATCAATGATCATAGTATTAAACGATCAGTTGTTTATTAAATACACTATTAAATGGGTGTACAAAAACAAGTTGTGGTTTTAAATTGCACATTTTTTTTTACTGGAATACCAACAAATTAAAATAATAATACTTGAGACAATGTAGGACAAGTAGACAAATAAGTAACTAGACAATGATCAATTTCAACCCAATTATATGCTTTGGAGGTACTCAAACAAAATGCATTTCTATTTTTAATGTTAAGAGAAAAAAAAAGTTTACAAAAATGAAGGTGCATGGTTTTTTTTTGAATGCATCAATTTTTAATACAAAAATATGCAACACAGGTAAACAAGTATACTACTAGCCATTTATTTTGAATATTTAGATCCACGCAGTGCATAACTTGGCTGATAGCTAGAGCTATCAAGTCTTTTCTTGTGTTTATACTTACCAAACTAGTTTAGTTTATAGCTCAGCTCTGTTTTCACTTTATATCCGCCTCTCTCGTTTTTTGCTCCTCTCCTTTTTTGGAGTCTTCCCAATCTGTATCATCATTAATTATATAATACATTATAAACGAAAGGGAAAAGAGAGAGAGGGAATATTCCAACAAAGTCATAAGAAGTGAGTGAGAGAGAAAGGAAGGAAGAGAAAATGGTTTGATGAGAAAGAAAATATGGCTGAAAAAAAAAGTTTCTCCTTTTTTTTATTCCGTAGCCAAAACATTCAAGTAAAAGTAACCATCCATACATTCGAGTATACCTATTATATGTACCTACCTACCTAACAAAAAAAAGGTTGAAAAGTCAAACCAAATCTCCTTTATAATTTGGCTTGTATCCACATCATCATCATCATCCACCCGCATGTCCTTACTAAAACACACACACACACACAGACAGTACATATTTCTATATCGCTACACCATATCATGTTAACAAACTCATTTACATATTACATTACAAAAAAAAGGAAAGTAAAAAAAAGGTTACTCGATTTACTACTACAAACAACAGCAGACAGTCTGCTTATATTATACATGCATACATTTAATATATGACTATTCCACATAATATTATTTTTTTCACAAGGTTTCCCTGTTTTCTTGTGGTTCCCGTTTTTTATTTTTTATTTTTGGAAGACAAGAAGAAAACCCTTTTGAACAAAGATTGATAATATGATGATATACCTTATATTATCCACCATGTAATTTTATACTTTTTTTTGATTCATAATCTACATTCCAAACAGGCTCCTTTTCTTTGTAAATAAATACGCTTCATCCTATATATATATTTTAATATAATATATGGCATGATAGGAGATGGGTATAAAAAAGAAAGTTATAATAATATCCTATTAAATGCGATAAGATACAGAGAGCAGCATCTTCTGTTTCTCCATTTTTTTATTAATCCAGTTGATACTCTATATATTATGCTCCTCTTGTTGGAGCTTTCTTTGGCACACACAAGTTTTCTTCACCCTACTTCTTCTTCTTCGTCTTTTGCTATTACTCTTATAAACCGCGATACTTTTTTTGTTACTACTTCTCCCTAAAACTCCCTTTGAGGGCAATCCTTTAGTCACATGATAAGAAAGCTTCATCATCATTATTTATTTCCTTCCTTTTTTTCTTGGGAACGAGTAATTTCCTGCCTACATTATTTTTTTTTTGCCTGAGGTTTGGGGTTTTTCTGGCTTTTAAAAACTGAATATAAAAAAAAGATGTGGAACAGAGAAGAAAAAAAAATAAAATAAAAAAGGGGGACTTTCATGATAGTCATCATTATCATCATCTTTTTCCTCCTCTGCCGCCTCATATGTTGCTATTCCTTTTTTTCTTCTTGGTTTTTTTTATAGGATGATGCTTCTTCCTCTTTTCTCTCGAGACATTACGCTTTTTTTCATGCGGAAACAAATTATTATTATTTTGCAGTTCCCCTCCAGGTGAATAGCTATCTATAAAAAGCTATCTTCATCTTCTTCTACTTCTTCTACAACTACTAATAATAGTATGTAGTAAAGCAGAGAGAGAGAGAGGGAAAAACCCGACCAAAAGCTGTAACTGTAACATTAACATATAAAACCATAGACTTGACTGCGGCAACATTAATTTCACATATTTCATATAAAAAAAAGTTTACATGCATATTGTAAAGCAGTATATGATGATGATCATGATGCTGTAGCTGATGGTGATCATGATGATCCCCTCTTCTCCGTATAATATTAATGTTCACTATTATTATAAAACGACTTGCTACACAAGCCGACATGACTATGACCATTTTTTATTATATGTCTTCAAATACATTCATATTATATGTTTGTATATGCACCCGGATATGTATATTGTGCGGAGAATATGGTGGTAAGATTTTCTTTAGGTTTTTCATTTAGCCAGTCCATGCGGCAACATTAATTTCACATATTTCATATAAAAAAAAGTTTACATGCATATTGTAAAGCAGTATATGATGATGATCATGATGCTGTAGCTGATGGTGATGATGATGATCCCCTCTCCTCCGTATAATATTAATGTTCACTATTATTATAAAACGACTTGCTATACAACCCGACATGACTATGACCATTTTTTATTAAATGTCTTCAAATACATTCATATTATATGTGTGTATATGCACCCGGATATGTATATTGTGCGGAGAATATGGTGGTAAGATTTTCTTTAGGTTTTTCATTTAGCCAGTCCATGTGATGTGAATGTAATGTGCCTGAGAGCATTTTACATTGGCCATAAAAAAAACTTCTCGGTATTGCCCAAAGTTATTACTCTACAGTAGTAGCAGCAGCAGCAGAAGAGGACCTATACAAACTAACAACATCATATCTCTCTCTCTTTCTCTTTTCTCTCTTCTGGCAAGAGGGACTATTAAGAAGAAAAAAAAGTAAATGGTGTAGATTTGGGTTACAGTGCCATTTTTGTATAACTTGTGTGTATGCCTATACTTTTGTGAGTGAAATAGAAAAACAGGAACGACATTATATTATAGGTATTCTACTAACTACAACTTTCCATACAGGAAAAAGTGATAAAGCTATCTGACTACTGGAAAGAGAGAGAGAGAGAGAGAGAGAGAGAGCGAGAGAGAGAAGAGGCTCAAGAAAAAAATAGTGAACCGCACACATATTATGTAATAAACGTAGAGATACATTTTGACGACGACGATGGTAGTGGTGCTTGCTGCTGCGTGATGTAATAATAATAATAATGATGATGATGATGATACTGCTAGCCTGCGTGTGTATGTATATGTAGTGGTGAGTGAGGAGGAAATAAGATACTACATTTTTACGGTTAAATGCAAGCAAAAAAGAAAGTAATGAAGGAATAAAATGCTGTATACGACTCCGTCGACTGCTTTCATGAAAGCTGAGAAAGTTAGTGGTTGCACACATATTATGTAATAAACGTAGAGATACATTTTGACGACGACGATGGTAGTGGTGCTGGCTGCTGCGTGATGTAATAATAATAATAATAATGATGATGATGATACTGCTAGCCTGCGTGTGTGTGTATATGTATATGTAGTGGTGAGTGAGGAGGAAATAAGATGCTACATTTTTACGGTTAAATGCAAGCAAAAAAGAAAGTAATGAAGGAATAAAATGCTGTATACGACTCCGTCGACTGCTTTCATGAAAGCTGAGAAAGTTAGTGGTAGTAAATAACTTGAGCTGATTCTCTCTCTCTCTCTCTCCCTCTCTTTCGCTGGTCGTGTTATTATGGGTCTCCATATAATTCTCGAAGGAAGAGCCCATTTGGCTTATCACTAGTGGGCTTAATGCGCTGTGAATGTTGCTTCTGGCAAGTTTCTTCTTTTGACGACTATCTTTTCCTATCCTCGCTCGCTCTCTTCATAGCTCAGCTCTCACCACCACCACACCATCACCGCGACTACTACTCTGCTTGTGTGAGAAAGAGAAGCAGAGAGGAGCAAAATGATGATGATGAGCTGAGTGAAGTCAAAAAGACGGAAAAGATTTTATGTGCCGGTTTTCCCTTTCCTGTTTCTGTAGGTATACGTACAAAGTTATCATAATAAAATATACCTACCTACCATGTTCATATATGCATTTAGTGTGTATAGTTGTGTTTGTTTTCGCGTGCCTGTGTGCATGGTAGGGTAAAATATATAGGAATGGGTTTTTGAGATTAGAGCAGTGGTGGCGGCGGTGGTGGTGGTAGACGGGAAAATGCCGTTTAATGTTGAAATGGATTTAATGGGTGCTTGTTCCTCCAGTTCATATTTTAATGACTTTTGGATGTTGCCACTCGTCAACTTGATCGTCAATAACATGATTTCGTCAGAGAAAACTTGCAATAAAAATATCCAATAAAAGTTTTCTGAACAACTGGGGGAAAAAGTTGTTGTTGACTTGAGATCGTTAAAAAATATATGTTGTAAAATGGCAGTATGTACATTTAAAAAAATGTGTATTGGTTTAAAAAAAAATGTAGACATAATATTTAAACTGACGTTCATGGGAATACTTTTTAAAATCTCGTTAAAAAATATATGTAGTAAAATGGCAGTATGTACATTTAAAAAAATGTGTATTGGTTTAAAAAAAAATGTAGACATAATATTTAAACTGACGTTCATGGGAATACTTTTTAAAATCACTGTTTACTGAGACAGGAATACATACTGCAATTTATTTAAACTGCCCTAAAAATCTCCCCATTCAAATATTTCTCTTCTTCTTTGTTCACAATTGATCCCTTTTGTTTTTCACAAGTCTATATAGCACAAATTTACAAAACCTACATAATCTTTTCCTTATTTAAAGTGATCACATCACATGTTTGTACATATATGAATGGCATGAATGCAGTATTACTAATGCAAATCCTTCATAATGCCAAGAGGATAAGAATATTTTTAGTTAAGCTCCTAAAACGTTGTTGTTCCTTCCCATTTTCCGTTAAAACATCATTTCATGCTTCTTGAATGAAATTGTGTACTTTTGTCAGATGCACACATACATTTACGTGCACACATACAACAACAACATTTTACCATTATTTTGCTGAATCATTGTTTGTCATTGTAACTCGGTAGCCAAAGTAGGCAGGAGATAATGTAAACTAAACACACAAATGAATTGAAAGAAAAGTGTGAGCTGAGCAATAAGCTCCTCGACATCTCTCTCTCTCTGTTTGCTTTTGTCTCTTTTTTTTTTTAGCTAAGTGCGCATACCAGAGAGTTGTGTGTATTACGTACATACCAACTTGCATATATATGCGTGTAACAATGATATGGATCAACATTTTGTAATTCTCTTGAGATGATGATGACGAGAGAGAGAGAGACACTAAAATGTAAAATGTAGAAATAAAAGTGTTAAATTGGTTGGCTGCATGACTGGCTGGTTGGTTGAGTTTTAAGTGAATGAATGGATTGTTTACTATACTTCTTCTGTATGGCTGCTGAGATTTTCATTGAGAGTGACTTGACTGACTTGGAGTGAATGAGAACGAGAGAGAGAGAGAGAGATTTTAAACAAAATTGGATTCTTCATGCACTCCCCACTTCACCACCATATATACTACCATCATCATCATCATCTTGTGGAACAGCGACATCCGTATTCTGTACCGCTAGCTCCATTTTTTCTATAAAGTTAATGCTGCTGTGCTACTGCTTTAGTGAATGATGATGATGATGATGCGCTATGCGCTGCACTTGAGCGTGCATATGCATGAAGTATTATTGTTATTTGAGTTTCAAGAGGTCGGGAAAAAAAAGAAGAATAATGCTCAACAACACACAACATTAGAATTTTCACAAGAGGGAAACGGAGAATTATCATGATCATCATGCAAGTATACATATTATAAGCATATATAAGCTCAGTAGAGTATATAGACAAGAGAGAACAACAAAAAAATAAAACAAGTAAAGTGTTTTTCTTTTTTTCTCTTCTCTCTACCACACGGCGGAGAACTGCTGGAATTTAAATGACGGATTTAGTGTGCCTATGTGATTCACTGATTGTCTGTTTGCACTCGCGTTCCTGTACTCTGTAATGTTTGTATATTATAAAGTCACTTCACCCTTGCATTTCCATCATCTTCATCATCATCATCAGCAGTGTACGTATGATGATCATGATGATGATGATGATCAACATTTGCCATTGTATTCACTATACATACATTGCTCACATATTTATGCATTATGCATGCATACTTTTGAAAAGTTCTGTTTGTTCATTTATTCGGCTTTTTGTTTGCCCGAACGACCTCTTTTGCCTCTCTTGTTTTCTGCGTGTTTGTGTTTTCTCTGCGTTTTATTTTATTTTATGCTTGTGTGTTTGTGCGAGACTTTTTTTTCTATACAAAATCTTGTGTATGTATAATAATATGTAGAGAGATAGACTAGACATTTTTCATCCGCTCTTGTGTGTGTGTTTGCTTTAAGTAATGCTTAGCGTATGTCGTGTTTGGTCACAATAATAATAATAATGAACAATGCTGAAAGGGAGGAATTAAGCATGCATGCTTCTGTGTTTACGGTTTTCAGTCAATGAGTTCATGGTATTTGTGTAATGTTTATATTTACTTATATTTACACCCTTATCTCTTCCCAGTAATAATAATAATAATAATAATAATGTATACAAAATACAATACACACACACACATAACTACTTATTTATTTTTATAATGCATACATATTATATTCTGTACATGAGTCTTCAAGTGGCTCATTTGTAGTCAGGAGAGAGGCTTAACCAGAGTGAATATTAAAATAAATAATAATTTATGTCCTCTCTCTGTCTCTCTCTCTCTCTCTTTCGCTCTGTAATTTTGTGTTCTCCCTTTTCCCCTGTCACTAACGTTTGCAGACTACTAAAATGACTATTATTATGTTCGTCTACAAACCATCATGTCATTACGTATTCTCGTTTGCTCTTGTCATAATTTAAATATAATGCCTTCCTTAATATCCTGAGTAGTACTAGATGTATAATAATATAATATGGGTATATATTATGCATAATACCATGCGCATAATATAATACATATTTTAACACATTTCTATACACTTTTTTAAGCAAACAGCTAGTTTATGTGCATTATGTATATGTTTTACAAATAATACTACAGCAGAGCACAGATATGTACATTAGCATGTTTAACTTGTCGCTCATAATCACTTCTAGAAAAAGGATATTATTAAGTACACCTTTTACGTATGTATGTGGCTCCATATTTAACGTAAAAAATTGTACTGAAAATACGTATATCGGGGTTTTTTGACAACTTAACAACTCGTACCATTTTTATTGTCACAAAAAAGTCCCAAAGGCAGGTAGTAATAATAATAATATATTTACTTTATAAAAAAAAGTCAAGCAAATTTACTTTAAAAAATGTAATTTTTTTTATTTCTTGTTTGCTTAACAACTTTCTACTATACAGAAAAATAAAAATGAACATTAATTTTAATACAAATGACAAAATTATTATTTTTTAAAGCCGAAAAGAAATGACAGAAAAGATGAAAGAAATTTCTTAATACTTTTTTTTCTCAAACAACTGAAAAAAAGGAAAATACGGATCGAATCGTTTTTTTCTTCTTTTTATTTTTGTTCTTTTTCCTATAAAATCTATCAGTACCTTAGTCTACATATATCCAGGAAAATAGGGAAACCCGACCAAGGAGAAATAATAATAATGAAAGAAGAAGAAGAAACTTTTTTTCTTCTGCTTCCCTTTTTTATGGTGAAAGTAATCTACATAAAATTTCTAGAAAGCTAGCTCACAGTTCTACAGAAACACTGCATTATTGCAATTATTTATTTACTATATGCACAAGTATACATACTTTACACAGAAGTAAGGTATATAGGTATATATTTTTTTAACTGAGCACATAAACCAAAAAGAACTCCCCAACTCTCTCTCTCTCTCTCTCTCTCTGCTTTGTATTCCAGTGTGCAGACACCCATCGCGTTTTTTTTCTTCTTCCAAAAAAAACCGCCTACAAAATTAGAAAAAATGAGTCCCTGAATCTTTCTCAATTTTTTTTCTTCTGCAGTCTTGCCTCTTCTTCTTCTTGGCTACCCTTTTATAATATGCTACGCCTTGTTCCTTTTTATTTTCTCTTCTCTTCACTTCTCTCTCTCTCTCTCTCTCTTTTCTTCTTCTTCCTTTCCCCTTATTATTTGAAAAGTTGGTTGAGCTTCCTCCAGAGAAATGAGCTTACATAAGATGAAATTTCCTTCGGGAATTTATCTGACGGCGGTTTTAAAAGCTTTTCGAATAATTTGCCGAATTACTTACAAGAAGAAGAAAAAAATGGAGAAAAGAAGTATAAAGAAGAATAAAGAAAAGGAGGAGGAGAGGAGAGAAAAGAAAAAAACTTGAGGAAAAAACTTTTAATAACTCATCCGCATAATAAGAGGGTCGCTATTATTATTTTATAATGAAAGGGAATACATGTTAGTTCCCAAGTATGCATGCATGATTTCTCAGCAGCAATAGATGTACTTTACATGTGCTCAGAAAAGAAAGAGAAATAAAAAAAGAAGGAAAAAAGTTCACATATATAAAAAAAAATCTACTGTCTATCTAGCCAGTATATATATACAAGCATTTTTTTCAATGAAAATTATGAAGAAAATGGAAGAAACAACTAGCGCACACACTATAGTGTATATGGGTACATACATTCTGGGTATAATGGGCAGAGAAAGTGAAGCTGAAAAAAATGGAACGCTTTTCTAACGCAGTCAGCCCTCTCTCAAAAGATCTCTCAGGGAAAAGCACAAAAAACCCAAAGCTCATATCTTTTTTTTCTCTCTCTCTTCTCCTGTGCATTTATGTGTAGAATATACATGGAATGCCTTACACTGAATATTTTACATAAATTCACAACCCAATCGGAGTAGTAAAGTATGAATGTTCTTTACCATGTATGCATAATATATGTATATTCACATGGTACACATATCCCACCGTTTATCCTTCCAAACAGCCTTGTTGTAATACTCACACAATCAGACAGCAGAGCAGTAGAAGTGGTAGTATAGTGTACACTCAAGGGGAAAGTATTAGAAGCAGAAATGAAGAGAGAGAATAAAAGAATGAAAAAATAAGATTCTGGTATGGGAGTACGTATACTGAATACATTCATGCATGCATACATTTTTTCTTCTCCCTTGGCTTTGACTTGACTCGACGGGTCTAAAGTGGTGTAGTAATATGGCTGTATACAACTTTTTTTGTACAGTCAAATAAGCGGAGCACCGAGCCCTTTTGTACTTTTCGTCTTGCGTGAATAAATCAAAAACTTGAGAAAAATGAGTGGGATCCGGTGTAGTAGTAGTTTGTAGTCGTCGTGGTATGCAGCAGCCATTCATACGTTATGTACATATTATGAGACATGAACTAAAAAGAACATGGAGCAATATTGCATAAATACTAGCAGCAGCAGCAGCAGCTTAAACATATACATACATCATAATATGTATATATAAAGATGTATGTAGTAAAAAACTAGTTGTTTTTTTTTGGATGGAGGAAACGAGAAAAAATGAAAATGCGGTATGTGTTGAATAAAAGGCCGTAAAATGAATATAAATAAAAAAGCTACACCACTGGCACCACAAGAAAAAAAAGGAAAGTTAACAGGAAGAAAGGAGAAAAGTGTACAAGGAAAAAGAGGGGAAAACACAGCGCAAGCAGTTGTGGAGGAGGTGGTGGTGGTGTTGATGGTGAATGGTTAATGGTGGTAAGATCACTGTGTAGAGAAGAGTATATATCTTTCGCTGCTCTATGAAATATACGGACATTTTATATGAATGAATGGATGGATGGACGAAGTGGTTTTTATTAAAAAAATCCGGTTGAGGTTATAAACCTTATGTATATATATATATAAGCCGCCACATATCTAATAATATCCACACATTCCACTGGTATACTTCCAAAGCTACTCGTATCAACTCAAGTATGTGTAGAAAAATGCCTCTGGACTCTGGAGAGAGAGAGAAAAAAAGAAGGGAAAGAATGTTTTGAAAAAAGGCAGAAAAGAATGAGATGGAGAATTGGGAGATAGGGAAAAGGAAATGAAAGGAGCTGATTTTGATTCCAAAAAAAGAAGAAGAAGAAAAAAAGAGAATGAAAAAGAAATAAACTATGTGCAAACTAGGAGTATATTGTATTACGATCAACTCAACAAACTGCGTCATCATAAGAAAAGAATGGTGTTGTTAGTTGGGTCTTTAAAAAAAAGGAATGGTATATGCACTCACACACACACACACTTAATGCTTTTGTAAAAGTCTACGACCTTATCATATAGGTATTCTCAATGCTCATATGACATTATGCATAACTTTTGTGCCGATTTTTATTCAGCTTTGGTTTTTGGGATTCTAAACTGGTTAAGTTCGGTAGTGGATTTCTCGCGGATGAATAAGAATAAAGTTAAAATAGTTACTAAATTAATATATTGAAATAGGTAGTTAGAGATAAAAAAATCTGAAAATAAAAAGTAAAATAGGATATTATGCTATAATTTTTCGGTATAAGTTATTAATGCAGATGTTTGACTAAAACAAAGTTTGTGCTGACTTGTTTGTAAAGTATATATAATTATATGCATAACAAGTAATATATTGAGTGTGTGATGGTAATGCAATTAATCATCATCATCATCATCCTGGCACACAACAGAGTGAACAACGTTAGTTGCAAATACTCAGTCGGTGGTCTTCCCCTCAAAATAAAGTTGAATGATGGCTATATTACACACTGGGCCATTATAATGAATGGGATATTATAGCATACACATTAAGCCGTGAGTGGTTTTATAACATGAAGGCTAAAGAATTATAACATGAAATAAACCATATAGAAAAACAACAAACCATAACATTATATACAAAAGCGTCGATTTACAATCTTAATGTCATACCGTCATCATCATGCTTATTATTTTGCTTATTTCTTTTTTTGAATAAATACAGCTCAATGCCAAGAGTGACATGCAAAAATTTGTTTTTACAAATTAAAGCTTAACAAAAATAGTGAATTTAATCTGCAAAATCATCACATTAAACCACACAAAAAAATGGAACAAAAGAAAATGAACAAAAAAATAAGTAATTTTAAGACAGCATATCAGTTAGCCCAAATCCATGGTCTGGGTGATTATGCTAATTATGGTGGGAAAGACGCATTTAAATTCTTATGATTATTTTGTTATCGTCATTAAACTTTTAATATTCAAGGCCCGTGTGATACTACTTCACTGACATGAATGATTGAACAGAGCAGTTAAAAAATACAACTTAAATGGGCAATTATAGCCTTTATTGCACTCACGCTTTATATCGACAAAACAATGTTAAAGTAATAAAACGTTTCGTAAGTCTTCTTTTGTTTGTAGTAAATCGTAAAATAGATTTATTTGCAATGATGATGAATGAATGAATGACATTGGTCATTAATAGTCATTAGCATTTTAAAAAGAACAAGCCTAATAATCTTCAATTCAACCCAGCCCAATAAACACCAGCAGCTGGAAATGGCTTTAATCATTAGCACATTAATTAACATATAAATTAGTAGTGCTATAATATATTAATACAATGTTGATCATGTCCTAATTTCATATCAACCAAATGGCCATTTTGATATGCAATAATAATATGCCTGCGTGTATGCAAACTGAATTGCTAATTATGCTTATTTGATCTCACTGCCGTTTTTTGAGATTACAATCAAATAAAGTAGACAATCCAGTTTTATCTGAAGTAGTATTTTATCATTTACCTATATGCATACGCACAAGGTTAATCGCAATTAATTATGCACTAAAACCAGCGAAGGTTTCATTATTATTATTATTATTGTTATTCATCGCACAAAAGTTTTTATGCCT
>JAHZNC010002177.1:0-10830 GCA_027744095.1 Zhuqinia jingwanae | reverse complement strand
TATTTTTGTGGAATTTTTTTTTTCAGGTTAAAGCCAACAAAGATGAAATCTTGGAATGCAACGGAGCTGGTGATTGTTCAAGTTTAAACGAATCGTGATGGGAATTTTATTTTATTAGATATACACATATATCAACTATTTTAACTAAATTTGTCATTCCTATGATTTGGTTGGAGTTTTAGATTCAAAATTAGAACCATTTGAAAAAAAAATAAATATACGATATAAGTTAATTTCATCATTTACCACGTATTTAATCAACTTAAAAGCAACATCATCATATCATAATCTGAATGATAATTTTTAACAAAGGAAAATAAAATATGTAACGTTAAAATATAAACCCTTTAATACAAATTTTGTGAGTAGAACCAGCGATTTACCATAGCTGTTATCGTGATACTAAAGTTATAAAACAAGCAAAATCAGCTGAGCTATACCACAAATTATTTTCATGTACTTACAACTTATATACCACTAATAACGAACGCGCATGCATATTATATTGTCATTATCATCATATTATATCGATATTCTCTGGTACTTTTTAAATCTCCTCAAAAATCACGTCAGCATACATTTCCTTTAAAGGGTAAAACGTTTGCTTGGCAACTTTGGCAGGCTTTTTGACTTCTTTCAGAATTTGTATTTCATCCTCGGCATTGTTACCTGCATTCTGGACATTTCGGCAAGTCCGCGTTTGCTTCCTCTTGCTTTTTTCAGCAACTTCAGCAGAAAGGACGGGACCGGGATCATTTCCTAGTTGTGCTTCAACACAGTCTGAAGGTGTTGGTCCTTGAGGAGCAGCCCAAACGAATTCCATATCTTCGTCTTCGTCACTATCTAGTTGTTTGTACAGCTTGTTAATGGACTCTTTCTCTTTTGCCAACATCTCCTTTAGTGGACCGGGACCGTTCTCTTTACGACGTTTCTGTCCATGTTTATGCTGCATTGCTTGGCGTTGGCCACTTGTGATATGCTGTTCCCCTGGAATCGCTGAAGGCGAACGAAGTGGAAGAGACATTTTGGTTTTCATTGAAGGGGCTATTATGTGTTCCTTTCTTCCTGCATTCACGATATAGGATGTGGACGCTCGTGCCGCGATGGTGGTGACTGGCTTTAAAGAGACGAACACTCCACCCTTTGCTGGAGTTTTGCTCGCCATGGCGAACATCAACATTTTTTTCAATTGTATATTCTCCTGTTTAAGCTTTCCAACTTTCTCCTTCATCTCCTTCTCACGCCGTTTTCGATCATAAATACTTTTCAAAATGCGTTCTCGCTCTGCGGGATTTTCTTGGAAAGCATCTGGCTCCAAAACATACCTGGGGACTTTTTTGACAACACCAACATTGCTTTCCTTAGGTTTTGATGAAGTGGTAGCGACCTTTTCATCATTCCTAGCATTTTGACCACTCAAACCATCGATATCCATTGGGTTTCCAGTAGAAGTAGTTACCGTTACCTCTGAAATTACTGAAGAACTTTCATCCTGAACAACCTCAGCCTTTGCTGGCGATGATGGTGCCAGGTTTCCGGTATGGCTAGTCATGTGCTGAACTGCATTGATTTTACCTTTGTTCTCCATGGAGTCGCAGTCGCTGACTTGAGCATTATCCACTTTTTCATTTTTCTCGGTTGATAAGCAGAAGGGTCTTGTTCTGGCTGAGCTCGCAATCTCACTCGCGCTACTTTCCCGATTTGCCTTATTCTTCACTTGTTCAACCCGCTTCACATCCGCATTCTCATGTTGAGCTTGGTCATCATGGACCCCAAAGTCGAAGCTCACTGGGTCATTCTTGACGACAGCTCTCACCCTCTTATTTGATGCACGCGTCTTTCGTTGGCTGGCCATCTGAGACTGTGAGCGAGTTGTCGGCATTCTAGTGTCAACCTGTGTGTACGTGCATAGCAAATTAAGATTTTAAAAATCTATTATTTACAACAAAAAACGTTCCCGATTGCATGTGAAACCCAAACTTTTCTTTTATTTCTTTCACCTGAATAACTTTGAAAATACAAGCTGTTTAGCATCAAGAAATCAAGAGGAGAAAAATTTCAGAATATTTATGCTACTTATTTAAACGCTATTTACAGTTATTAATCGAAATGCATTTAAAAATTCACAATTTTGCTTTAAAACTAGAGTTTTGGATGATAGCAATGGGCAAATTAAAAATTTGATACGAGACACCAACAATATAATGACCTGAGATAGGAAATGAACATGAGTATTTTGAAAGTGAATAGAGTTGGAATTGAGGAGAACGTGATCAAGCTTTTATTTTGAAAATTGTCTAAACGGTGTATTGGCGGGGTGACTATAGCAAACGAGAAGGCTCTATGCTATGCAGGGCCATTAGCATCCATCTTGTTGCCACACGAAAGTGATGACGCTGAATAAGATCGTAAAATTCAACATTCATATTATTTGCCATTATGACCATAAACTAAATCTAAAGACGAAGTAATTATTTTAAAATTGTGATTTAAATAGCTAAAAAAGTCCAATCAAGTAGCATTTTGACGTTTTCATGTTCATTGTAAAAAAGTATATATTATGTAGGGGATGACGTGTTACATGTATAACATCTAATTTTGGTACAATATGAGTCATTCTTCGAGTATGACAAAAATACTCCGCATAAATTTCATTTCAATGCGTTATTTATAACACGTACATATAATAATACGTGACGTATTACGTTGCTTTGAATACATGCCTACACCAATTTCTTTTTATGAAAAGTATTAACTTCCAGGAGTTTTAACACTATACAAGTGCTGTTACAATAGGGCATTGTCTTCGGGTTTTCTTGAAAAAAATATAATACTCAATACTTGGATTTATTTATGTATATTATGACGATTTTTACATTTTTTAGATAATACACCCTCATTCAATAAAAAAAAGTCAAGGCCAGTACTGTGTAAAAATAATAATTCAATTGGTGTATTTGTGTACTTTGGAAATCCTTTACCCTTTCCCTCTGGCAATTATATTGGAAACATAATTTTCACAACGTGGGTCGTCACCACATTCGTCGATCGTCATCGTACAAGTAAGCGTAAATTAAACGTGTTCTTGGTTTAAAAGTAGAAAATTACTTCTCTGGCGTACGTTCTCATTCTCATAGTTAAAGCAAATTGATACTACCAAAAAGAGTGTATATCCTTTTTTTTAACTTTAATTTAAAAAAAACTATATTATAAGATTTTCCCCTATATTTCAGACAAATTCAACGCAAGCCGATCTTACACAAAATGGCAAATAAACTAATCATAACTAAATCTGGAACCTCATCTAAACCCTCACTTTTCAGAATATTAACCTGGATAGTGGCCCATATGACAATTGTAAGTTTGATGGTTGCAGTTCACTTAATTTACATCGTAGTAACATCTACGTTTAATTTTAAAGACTAATTTTAACCTTATTTTTTTCTTCTAGTTTATCGTGATTTACTCATTGTTTAAAATATCAGTTCTATTGTTGGCAACGGTAAGTTTAGAAGGACGAGAGCCCGTTTCCTCGATTACCAATGGATGCTCGACTAAGGTCGGTGAAAAAAGCACTAGCGGCTCCCCTTGCGATACAACAAAGAAATTGTTTGGAATTGACATCTTACACCCAAAAGTCAACTTATTTTACGGCATCATAATATTTTTGGTGGTCTCTGCCTTGAACCTTCCCCAATTATATGGGGGACTAAAATTAATTCAGGCTGTAGATTTGAAAAGCTGCCAAAGAAATTCAATTGCTCTTGCATTTCTCTACCAGAAAATTCAATTTATTGTCACAACAGTGGAATTACTGCTTTTTGGTATCGTCATAAATTCGGGATACGATGATCTTTGGAATGATGAGTCTCGCCACCTTTGCTTCATGGCTATGCAAGGAATTTTTTGCAAGATGGCGTTTATATTTACGGTTGAGTCGTTTATCGATGAACTCTTGAGGATCAGTTGTGAAAACAAGGATATCATAATGATAACTGAATCATCCATTACATACGGGTAACATTTCAATCTAATTTGTCTTTATGTACATAAATTCAACATATTTTTAATGTATATGCGTTAAAGTTATTTTCTATGCACATTTTGTAACTTGCAGAATTCCAACTGACATTTGGAACTTGGAGAACGGCATGTTCCCAAAGGTTCCAGTGCCGGCATCTGGTCAGGATCAAGTCGTCATCGTTTGAGAATAGGCTAAACTTTGTGATGTGATGATATTTGATGTGCCTAGTTTTAAGTTCTCAACAAAATATTACACATTCAACATTATTACAATATTGTAGGTTCATGATGATCCATGCAATCATTCATGCAAAATGTATTCATTCAATTCATTTATAAAACAACTGTAATATACAATTCAAGAGAGATGTATTTGGTCTTTTTGAAGCTCAATATATACTACATATGTTATTTAAAGTATTTAGATAATATACGTAAATATTTAAGATAAAGAGGAAATTTTGTAAGTGTAAAACATGTGAATCCTTGCCATTTTTTTGAAAAATAAAATAGTCTTGCTTTCGTCATTGTAATTGTATGAACCTTTCATAAGTTTTTACTCTCTTTTCAATATTTTTCTGCATTTATATAATTTAAATTATTGTATAAAAACAGAAAGATTGCAGAATTAAATTATTGAACATATCGCTGATCAAAAGTGTTACCGTTGACAGTTGAGTGTGGAAAAATATTCAGTTTAAAAAACCCGATTTATTCAAACAAAAATAAAATTAACATAAAAATTAAACTACTAAATTGAAAATAAAACAGCCCATAGTAATCTAGTTTTGGCTTTGATGCGATATGCATTATATATCATCAGTTAAATATTCCAGTCAAATCATTCAAATCAAATTCAACAGATTGCATTGTGGTGAACATTTTGCTGAGATTAAATTTCTCTGAACCTAAATTTGTCCAAATCTATTTTTTGCATCCAAAAATAAAATATTCTGAGCAAAAAAACTCATGTAATTGAATCAGTAAAAATACACCTCAGTTTAAATATTTAAAGTTCAAAAATCTTGCTGCGTTGACCGAGAATTGAACTCGGATCTAGTGCTTGGAAGGCACCAATGCTAACCATTACACCATCAACGCCTTAATGGTTTGAAAGTACTTTAAAACCATAATTAAAAACAATCATCTCTTTTGGGTAATTAGTGAGTTTATATTTTTCAAATATAATATATCAAGTCAATGTATTGTGTATGAGCAAAATTACTAGCTGTTATGTATATGAATGAGTATACGAAATCAATCTCTTCATGGTACTGACTGATGTGTATGTGTCTCATAATAATCCATTGTCTTAATATTTATTAAAACTTTTACTACAATGCATTTAAATGTAAAAAAATAAGAAACTAATCAACTAGATGTATGAATCCAAACCCATGCAGCTACTAGCTACATTATTCAACCAAACTGCACGTTCAAGCTTTGATCTTCTTTTTATCTTCGACTTCAATAAACATTTGTATATGTAAAGTAAAAGTAAGTCATGCATATCGAAATGAACATACTACTCAGTGAGTAGTACTCACAATCTACACTGAAGAACATGAAAACATAGGTTTTACTTTTATGAAGGTCTACACGTTACGATTTTCAACTCATTATCATGTTATCAATGATCATACCTGGGAAGATTGAAAGTGAATGCCAAAAAATTCCAGCATAATATGAAGTAGTATTCATTCCGGAAAATTGCAACACATTTTTTCCCTTCCATTTCACATGCATAACATTGGTATGTATATTTGAACCAAATATGATATGTAAATACTCTCAACACATTTACGTTTTTTTAAGAATTCATCGAGCCTGTTTGAGATATTCGGACAATGCAATGCAATGGTTAAAAAGAAAATATTATGTGCATATACTGCATCTAAGCTCTGCTCACTTAACTTTTGGTTTGCATATTTGTAGTAATTTTAATTTTAGAGTAAATTAGAAAGATCCATACTAATTACAAATAAATTAATCACGATAAAAGTGTATTTATTATTATTAAATTATATTGGAAAGGTAATAAATAAAATTTGCACTAGATTTTGGTCATTAAAAAATGTTTTGCATAGTTGCATATACACAGTATTGCATATATACATAAATGATATTAAAATGAGATTGTCCACGAATTATCTCTGCAAAAAATTAAATGTCTTCATCATGTTCGTCACTTCTGTCTAAAATGGATATGTTGAGTTCTTTGTAGTAACCATTAGCCAACGCGGATACAAGGCATAGTGTTATCCATAAAATTCCAAAGATAATTACAACAGATGCAGACACATCAGAAGCGAAAAGAAGCGTGCCAACAGTGAAGCCGACGATGTAATTACGAATGGAGCTATTGCTCGCTCGCCAGGATTCCAGCAATCCCAACGCTCTTGCAGCATGTCTCCACTTGAAGTTTAAAAAGAAATCGTTACACAATTATTATTTTTTGAATGATTCTTCAAGTATATAATTATTTTATTCCTCTAATACCATTGTTAGTTTTTATTCAAACAAATTACCTTCCAGGTCGCTCGTAGTAGCTGTGATCCTCTCCAACACTGAATGGCAGAGATTATTGCAGCAAAGATATAAATGCTGAAAAGCGTACCCCAATCTGCTTCTTCCAAATCACTTTTGAGATCATTCGAAATGGACATTCCTTCTAGGATCTTTCCACTTTGTACACCTTCTTCTATAAGTGTGTCAAACCCTGCAAAGATTCCGAAATGGTGTGCCTGCATAATGTCACGGTGGATGGTGGTAACCAAAACACCAGGTCGAATTGCATCTGCAAAATTAAATTAAATGAATAACAGATAGGTTAAATATTAGAATTTTTTATTAAATGGAACACGCTCATTTTCACTTTTGTAGAAATTAATTGAATTAAGGTAAAACTCAAAATTGGAAATTGATATTTTTGCTCTTAATTTATTACCAAATAGCTCATTTTGGTATGGTGCCACTCCAGTGCACACTTGAATCACAGCAGCGGAAACCAACAGCAAGGTTACCGAAAGAAAGAACGTCTGTGATAAATTATCCAAATAATCATAATTAATCAAAAGAACAATACAAAGCTCTCTTTTTGAATAACAAATTAATATTTTGTTTAAAATAGTCATTTATTTCTAACATACCAACTGAAAAAATGCAACTAATCCGGCAAGTTTTCTCCAACAAGAAGATTTTAGCTTTTTCTGAGATGGGCTAACAGAGTGAATTACCCCATTAATTTCAATTATTTTTGCTCTTAATTTATTACCAAATAGCTCATTTTGGTATGGTGCCACTCCAGTGCACACTTGAATCACAGCAGCGGAAACCAACAGCAAGGTTACAGAAAGAAAGAACGTCTGTGATAAATTATCCAAATAATCATAATTAATCAAAAGAACAATATAAAGCTCTCTTTTTGAATAACAAATTAATGGTTTGTTTAAAATAGTCCTTTATTTCTAACATACCAACTGAAAAAATGCAACTAATCCGGCAAGTTTTCTCCAACAAGAAGATTTTAGCTTTTTCTGAGATGGGCTAACAGAGTGAATTACCCCATTAATTTCAATTAACGGCATGATGCCGATTTTTATAACTAAAAATATTGATGGATTTCTTTTACACTTTTATTCCCTGGCTGTTAAAAGGCCAGAATTTTATAAGTCCAATGTCAAATGTTTCAAACTGTTCACAAAATTAAAATCTCTCGATTTTCTGCCTTTGGAATCAAATATGTAACTTGTTGCAAAGGAAGATGATGGCGTGCCCCAAGGGTGACGGGATCGAATTACATAACATGACAAAGTCGTTGTCGTAAGTATGTCGTTTTCTCCGAAAAAGAATGCTAGTCAGCGTTCCACAGAAAAGTTCATCATCCTGACATTTTTCCTACATACACTTTTCGAGAGAGAGAGAGAGAGAGAGAGAAAACTGATTACAATGTGGGAAAAAATATAAACTTGATAAAGAAAAGTTGTTGAGGAGTTGGTTGATAATATAATACAAAGGGAAGAAAATCACCTTGATACATATTTGGCCCTTTGTTTGCTAACATTTTAAAATATTCATTAAGATTATACGTACGTACGTACGTACTACTATGTATATGTATCCATACTTTGGCAATCGCATTAGGACTAAATTGTGAACTATTAGACAAAAATATATTATTATTATTAAATATACATGTTGCTTTCAATGATGGCGAGTTGCATGCAAGTAGTTTCATGAACCTTGAACCTAGCCTTTCCATGAAAAAGGAACATAAATACACATGCCATGATTATGATTAGTCAAAATGTAAAAGAGACGTTGAGAATATTGTTTTTTTTGTATTATCCATTCATTTAAGTACCATTTTATCTATTATAGTATTAGTCATATATTCATGATTCGCACACCAGATAAGGTATTTTTGTTCTCCATCCCACTCTACCCCCATATGTCAGCCTAGGATTTATCTTAAATAGGTACGCACCTCTTTTCATGACAAACAGGCAACAGTAGGGAAAGGGAAAAAATGAAGTGAATAAGTACATAATATGTATGTATGCATGCATACATTAACTCTCAACAGATTAAAGGATTAAAGAAATACAAAGCCAAATGCCACAAACATTATAATGTTATCCAAATCTGGACAATTATATACTTCATGTAGGTGCGTATATTTAAATAATTCGTGTGTAATAGAGCCGAGTAAATCACTTAGGTAACTGTAGAATCGTATTTTATCTTTAAACTATATGTACATAGCTTAAATCATTTGAAAAGCGTTAAAAAACAAACTGTATGTATCCGATTGAAATAGTTTGACTTTTGTAAAAAAAAAATTTAATCTTCTTTGTTACGTATGAAATTATTAATTTCAAATTAATGTAACTTTAAATCATGTTTTCAATTAAGTTAAGAATAATATCACATTGTAAACTGAACAACCGCGTCGGCATTGCCATAATGTACTTTCTTCATTCTTGATGCATTTTTTAACCGATTTAATTCACATTTATGGGGATACTTTCAACAATGAACTCAAAATACTGCTTAATTAGATCATTCTCGACAGTTGAACCTTAAATTCAAATAACAATGGTTAGGATTCATTTCTTCTTTCCCTTTAGAGAGCTCAAAGAAAAGGTGTTGTGGAAGCCCGATGAAGACTGCTGCTTTTTCGGTGATGCTAATTCATTTTCATAAAACAATGTGTATTTCTCAAATTCTGCGATTTCAGCGTCCAATTGCTTGTGGTTATCTTCCAACGTTTTTCGCTCATTCGCATGCTCTTCTTTTAACCGATCATATTTCTCGTGCAGCTATAAATTTACGGAGACCAATCAAAAAACTATTATATTATCTCATTCTGTATCTACTATGCGAAACGTAAACTTGTGCGTTTCACTCTTAACAAGCTAATATTTTTTAATCATGATTTTACCTTTCCCTCCTCCTTTATCAACTCTGCTTCCTTTTCATGAACTCGAAGAACGAATTTCTGCTTGCTTTCTTCTTCCTTGTGAGTCAATTCCTGATGATGAAGGAACATTCTCATTCCACATGCTTCCGCAAAGCTGATTGGTTCATTGTCAGAGTTGACGTTATCATCAGTAAATCCCATCTAAAAGGTCACGAAATATTGGACTTTTATATTACGTAACTTATGTACTATTAATATTTCTCTGAATATATAATTCCATACCTCTTCCAGCCTAGTTTTTCTGTACAGTTCATAGTGATGCATATGAGTTTGCTCCCTCAAATCTTCCAAGTTGGTACGGATGAGCATTTCGCGCAACTTGGCAGTGTCACAATGACTCTCATTCTCAACTTTATTAAGTTACACGAGCACAGTCGCGGTTAAAAATTCCATTAAATTCTTTAATCTATATAATCATAATCATGCATGTAAGTTGCGTATCCTTGCAAAAATATTTTACCAACCTTGCACAACACCCCAAGAGTACTGTCGAGCCCTCATGACTTTGTTCCCTACTCGGATAAGGTCACGGCTACCAATCACCGCGAAAGGTAAGCTCCTTGCAAACATATTTTACCAACCTTGCACAACACCCCAAGAGTACTGTCGAGCCCTCATGACTTTGTTCCCTACTCGGATAAGGTCACGGCTACCAATCACCGCGAAAGGTAAGCAAGAATTCATTGCTTTGTTGTTTTCGGCAATAGTCTCGTCATCAGTAGGAAATTTGTACATTTTAATACCATTAGAATTCAGTTCAGACATGATTTTCTCCTACATATTGTGCAAAAGTTTACATTAGGGACGGGACAAATATAATAGTAACATAACTTTTCGTTGGAAATACATACTTTGAACTTTCTCAGATCTGGCTTGGATATAGCATCTGCTTTTGCAATAATTGGAATGATGTTGACTTTGCTATCCAATTTTTTCATACATTCCAGGTCGATAGACTTTAGCCTATAAATAAATTATATTAAAATGTAAAAGTTTACAAACTAATCATGGCAATTTATTAGCCTTAGCCATATTCAAATTTCTTTTCCTAAAAATATAATTACGCGATATAACAATAAAAGACACGTTTAAATTAGTACACTCTAATATATTAATTATTATATAAATACTATAAAAATTAGGTTTACGGTTTATTACAAAAAAAGGCCCATCACCTATCACCTTACTCCGTTTACTATTTCATGCTCACCTTCATTTGAACGTTTTTCTCCCAAAGTGCATATGACTGTGAGTTTAATGTCACCGAGGGTGCATCATGAGAGGATGAACCTGATTCAAAAGAAGTATTGAACAGAGAATCCATC